>CAJGYM010000215.1:0-66816 GCA_904845305.1 Caenorhabditis auriculariae | reverse complement strand
CTGCCTACAGTCCACATGGTCAAAAGTTCAATCCCCGCGGCGACAAAAGCAATAATTTTAAGGAATGTTGGTAATGTGTAACTACGGCTTTAAATCCCTTACAAGGTCGGATAGGTGCCAGTTTCCCTTCATACAGAATTCAGTTTTTTCATTGAAGAGTTGGGATGAGGCGGCGCGCCGTAGCGCAACAGGTTGTGTGCCTGTCTACGGTTTGCAGGGTCACAAGTTCGATCCCCGTCGCGACCCAAGTTTTAAGAAATATAGGTCGTGGGAAACCACTTCAAAAAAAGACGGATAGATCACTAGAACCAGATATCATCAGTGATATCAGGAAAGGATCTTGTCCTATCAACTTTACCATCAGGAGGTACTAATTCGTTGGAAGATGAAGAATATTGATTTCTGACCAAACCTTGCCATCATTGTCCTCGTAGATGCTCGCCACCAGCTTCTTCTTCTCCAAAGCGTTCTTTTCCCGTAAAGACCTGAAATTTTCTGAAAATTCTTTAATCCTTCTTGAAATCCGTCTCACGGTGGAAGCGAGTTTGCAATGAGAAGGGCCACATTTTCGCAATTCTTCTTGTTGGGACAGAAAATTATGGCCGATTTGTTGGGCAGAAGGCTTTGGAGCAGTTGACAGACACCGTCGGGGTCTAATTTTGAGTTTTTCTGGAAAAGATTTTTTGGCAAAGGAGCCTATAAAGGCTTCAAAAAACCCGCAACGACATGTAAAGCTCTACAATAAGTCAGAAAATATTTAAAAACGTTAGGAACTCTTAGATAATTGTTGTAATTTTCGTGACACGATACTTTGAACATTTCTCCTTGCGCCTTCAATCACCGATCGCCCAAAAGCTACTTTACGTAATTTTGGAGGGATCCCTATAGAGACCCCTTCAAAGTTTCTCAGTTTTTCAAGGTTTTTTTCCTTTTTCAATTCAAGTAATTTTTCAGTAAAAAATTCCAACATTATCGGGCAGATCCGCGTCGAAAACCAGCCTCCCGCCGGGCAGAACCTTCCACATTGTCCGCCCAATTTTGACGTATTCCACCAGAGCCACCTAAATTCTTTTCCTAAGATATACGAGATTTTTCACAGCTCTATACGCTTATAGGACTCTTTTTTGGTCTCGTTATTATATTAAATCTGAACTGCTCAACCTCAGATCCATTTTGAAGCCTCTCAAGGTCAATTTTCTGATAAATTAACTTCAAAGCAACTTCACATGGACAAAACTACCATCCAATATTTATTTTAGTCGTAACCCGGGCCCATAAAAACATATCCTTTGTATCACGTCGGGCAACGGTATAGTCTGTTCAGATTTCAAATGTCAAGTCCTCACTCAAGCTCCGCCCCCTAATGGCGCGATAAACCAATAAGAGAGCGAGTCATCCACAGAGCGTTTTCGAATGACGTCATTCTACTTGAAATTCAAAATCTGAACAGACTATAACGCAAACTGGCCGGGCTTCTTTTAAAATTCACTAGAGGGTCCACTAAAAAGAGCTGAGGGCGCTAAAGTGAGCCCTAGAAAAGTCCGGGACGCGTTACCGAGGTCTGAGAAGGCTCAATTGACCCAGTTTTTTAATTTCATCTACACTTCTGGAACAAACTGAACTCCCATAGTTATTATTATCGAAAACTGAACCGGTCGAAAGTCAGTCGAGTAAACAAAAGCCCGTAAGGCAGCCGATAATTGTTCCATATTCGGTAAGGTAGCCGACATGCCAACAACCTGACCGCTTCCTAAAATTAAGGGACATAAAAAATAAAAAAATAAAAAAAACCTTTGAATAAGAACTTCGACAAGAGTTGTTCTATAGTTGCGCCTCGATCACCGTCGCCAATCATGTGAAGCTTAACTTCATACGTTTGAATCTTCGAAAGTTAGAGAGCGTTTTAAATTGAGAGAATGTTTTTTTTCTCTCTAAACTCTCCCTTTTTTCAGTGTCTTCCAGTTATCTAAAGTGGTAGGGCGTTCAAAATTGAGAGGGCACATAGTTTTTTTTTTTCTCTAAACCCTCTTGTTTACCACTGCTCTTTAGCTTTAGAAAGTGATACAGCTTTAGAAGATGGAAAGGATTTTTTTTTCTCTAAACCCTCTTATTTACCACTACTATCTAGCTTTCGAAAGTTAGAGAGCGTTCAAATTTGAGAGAGTGAGTGTTTTTTATCTAAACTCTCTCTTGCTTATCTGTGCTCTCTCGCTTTCAAAAGTTAGAGAGCATTCGAAAATGAGAGGGTGCGCTTTTTTTCTCTCTACACTCTCTTGTTTATCAGTGCTCTCTAGCTTCCAAAATTTAGAGAGCGTTCAAAATTGAGAGGGTGCGCTTTTTTTTTTACTCTAAACCCTCTCTTGTCTATCAAATCCGTCTAGCTATCTAAAGTTAGAGAGCGTTCAAAAATGAGAGTTCGTGTATTTTTTTTCTCTAACCTCTCTGGTTTATCAGTGCTCTCTAGCTTCTGGAAATTCGACCAACTTCATTCACGTCTCTTCCGAAATGATTTATATTTTTCATTTCAAGCTAATCAGGTCAACTTCGCTCCAACGAACATCTTCTGGGATTGACTAGAGGAAAAAAGAAGGCGGAGCCAGCCAATCAGAGATTTAAAAAAAAATGTTATGAGCTTGGATGACCAACCTCATCCACTACGACGAGCCCCAAATCGTCCAATTTCCCTTCAGAAACCAGGGAGTTTATTAACATGTTGGCCTAAAATAAAACTTTTACTGAGAAAATTCAAAAAGTCAACTTTTTCAATGGTGGCAACGTACACGGAGACGCGTTGGCGCCTTTTAATCGGTGGGAATCTCCCTGAATAATTTTGTTTTTCAAAAGAAATAGGATTCAACAAGTTGAAATAGGGGAGTAATCGCAAAAGCGCCCTTCAAACTACTCATTAATGATTTGTGAGTAGAACTCGGAAAAAGTCAGCTTAAAAATGAAAATGCTTGACGCGACCGACCAGAAACGACTTGCGCGTAAATCAAAAAAAAAACCAACTCAAAGTTTTAACAGAGCAAAGTTCACTAGAACGCCTGTATAGCCGATTCACGGTTAACTTGGGACGCTGAGGGGGCGTGGCCTGTCTGCGCTCTCCATAAATTAAGCACTATCTCTTTCTTATCGGGTCAGGACCCTTTTTTGATGGCTCTCGCCTGTCTAAATCAGCTTAATACCCGATTCCACTCTAATTTCGACGCTTGAACCATTCCAAGTGCGGCCAAAAAGCTTCACCTTTATTAGCCGCATACTCTTCGATACTGATCCCAAAGGTCTCTTCGAACGGAGCCAGGGCTGATATCTTAATTTCTAGCTTTTTTTTTTGGTTAGAAAATTCTTTTGGTTCAGATTTCGAATGTCAAGTCCAATGACGTCATTCGAAAATGCTCTGTGGGCGGCTTGCTCTCTGATTGGTTGATTAGGGGCGGAGCTTGACGTTCAAACCCGGAAAAAACTTTGATGGCGTGTTCAAAGCTAATTTGACGACTGAAAGATTCAAGGGTTCCCTCTAGGGCTGCTAAGTGTTCTTAAGTGACCTCTTCAATCTACTTTGTCACGTTTCCTTTAACTTGAAGTTTCAAGGCTTCTAAGCATCGGAACAAAACAAAAAAAAACTATCTGCCAAATTTCAGCCATGGTTAGGAAGTCCACCCATTCACAAAGCCTCTCCAAATGATGTCATTGTACTTGAAAATTCTGTACAAACTATATAGTCTGCTCAGATTTTGAATTTCAAGTCGTCGCTCAAGCTCCGCCCTTAATGGCTCAGCAAACCAATCAAAAAGCGAGCCATTCACAGAGCCTTTCCGAATGACGTCATTGGACTTGATATTCAAATCTGTACAGGCTTTTTTCGACCTTTTTCCGTTTTTCTTCTAAAGTCACCCCGTATTTTTTACCTTTTCCTGTACAATCGCAACATATGGCAGGACCAACAGAGCGTTTCTACGGTTCACGATCGCTTCTCGGAGCATCAAAACCTAGGTAAAAACGTTACTTTTCCGGATAATTGCCATTTAATCCTCTTGCTAGGGTTCATAAAAGTCAACATGACCTCGAAGAAGCACTAAAAACTATTTTTCGCTTCAAGACCTTTAATTAACAGGTCTATGTCCCTTTAAACACAATAAAAAGAATTCCTCAATCTTACTTTATTTTAACAGCCATTCATGAAAAAGACTAGCCGGTGAATTTTCAAGCTGTTTCAAATTTACAAGTACCTCAGCGACCAGGGTTTTACCGGCACCGGTGGGTAATGAAAGAATACAATTTGTACCACGGAGAAGCCTCGGATCGGCCAGACATTCGACTTGCCAGTCTAAAATAAGGATATTCGGACCTGACATGGATATCTTCAAATAAAACTAGGAAAATCTGGGAAAATGTTTCGTGGCCACTATAGGGGCTGGCCAAGGATTATTGGAGAGGATACTAAAGTGACGACTAAACTCACCTCCAGTGCCCACAATTTTCCGTTTTAGTGGCCACTATAGAGGTTCTCTAATTAGTGACCACTTAAGTAGTTTTTCATTCAGTATTCCTTCCAGCAACTCTGATAATTTTAAAACAAACAGATTGGACTAGTTATGTTGATCCATTGACCCCTAAAGTGGTCACTAAAATTTTTAGTGACCTAATAGTAGCACTAATTTTTAACCCCTCAAGTGGCCACTAATTTGACTACTATAGTGGCCACTAAAAATTTTCCCAGATGAGCAAAAAAGTCATTTCCTATCTTTTACAATGGATTTATTGATTGTAAAGGTTTGAAACTCATAAAATAAATCCACCGCTACATAGGAATTCCAGAGTGATCCCTATAGGGATTAGGAGGGAAAAGAACCCATATAGAGGTCGAAAAAGTGGTCCCTACAGGTGTAAAATCAAGGTGGTCCCTATAAGGGTTTAGGATCTGACCCCTTGACGTCTCAAGATTAAGTGGTCCCTATAGGGGCATGTAAAATAAAGGAAGTATTTTCGATTTTAATTCAAAACTCTTTGTATTTCAGTGAAAAAATTCAAGAAATAACAAAATTTGAGTCTCAAGACTTGAATTAACAGATTTTCTCTTAATAGTTATCATTAAAAATCGCGTCACACCAACCATAAAACCGCGACATTTTCTTCAAATGCATATACTTGTCCAGGACCTCCTTCGGCAGACAATTTATAACGGAAGGCGTTGAAATAACGGGTATTTCCACTCGAATTTCCTCCTTCTCCGGTGATTTCCGATCGATTTTCGTTGGAACCACGGGAATTTCATTCTCCTTGCACTCTCTATGCATTCCGTTGAGTAGATTTGTCGCTTTGACGAAATCTTCCGACTGAATATTCGCAAAAATTGATGATTTTCCTTCTATGGAACTACCAAAATCGAAGTGGAACTTCGTTTGATGATCGGCGGGTTTTTGACAAGGATCGGTGTGAGTAATGCATCCTCACACGTCCTTTTTCGTGAAGGGGCTTGAAAAAAAAAAATACAGTTACAAGAAATTTTTTAAAGTTTGGTTCAAAAATCACAGAGTTAAAAAGGGACCTTGAAACTTTCGAAATGATCCTTCGAAAAAAAAAATTTTTTTAAAATTCCATAAAGGGGACAAAAAAATACATACAATACTTCATAAAAAGGTGAATTTTTTTCAAGATTTTTTTGAAAAAAAGTCAAAGAGAGAAACTCATTGATGAGGATAAAAAGAGCTTCAAAATGAATAAAATCAACCAAAAATTTTATTTCGAGCCATTTTCTCGTTTCAAAAGAATTCAGACAATAAAATTGTCAATTTCGGCCCAAAAGTCTCTTTTTTTAAAAAAACTTTAAAGTAGAAATTAGCTATAAAACATTTTTATATTTATTTCTTTTAAGAGGTTTGGAAAAATCTTTATTCGAATAATTTTTTTTCGAAAAATTTCGTATGAACATCATTTTTTTACGAATAAAAACTTTGAAAAAAACAAAGCTCTGCATAAAATTGAGCAGAAACTTACACGGCGGTGAAATATTCTCCGTTAATTTTTCATTTTTATGCGAAGATCCTTTTCCTTTCAAAACTGGCGTGGTAAATGGTCTAGCCGCCTTTGGCGAACAATGTAATAACCTTCCTGAATGGATTTATCGATTTAATACCAAAAAAGTTCTCTAAAGAATTTACCTGACTCGGCTCTCGTGCAGAACTGAACTTTTTCTAAAGAACGACGCCTAGCTGGGGTTTCTGGCGTTTCGGCGACATTCGATTCCGTTGAACTTCGTCGAGACACCCGTTTTGGTGTTTCCATGCAATACTTTGCGGCTTTTTCGTTTTTCAAAAAAGTTTTCTTCAAAATAAATGCAATCATAACTGATGAAACAACAGAAAAAATTTTCTATAAAAATATTTATTCTCTATGCAGCAATAATACACAATTTTAAAACGAGAAAACCTATTGGTATGTGCTAAACCCGTGAAAAATTAAGAAAAGGAAGAAGAAAGCCTATCGCAAAGCTCGCGTTTCGGCCTCCTTGTACTTGTTCCTTATGTACTGCTCCATCTCCAAGTGCTGTAACCGCGGTTCGGAATTAGTCCATTTCTGTAAAAAACAATTAAAAAGGGAAAAATTTTCAAAACTACCTTGAGCATAGCGGCTGCTTTATAAGTCCCGTAGGCGGCGCTGCAAGTCGCAATAACAAGTATTGACGTGTAGAAATGTGCTCGGAGCTTTGGTGGAATCATTCTAGGAAAGAAAAGGTTACAAAATTGAAAAAAAAAAAAAAAGGAAAAAAATGAAATTTTTGAAACACAACATATGCGCGTAGAGCAAAAGTTTACGGACTTTGCGCAGTCTGCAGTCACGCCGACGAAGGGCGCTGTGAAACGTGGGTGGAATCTCGTCACTTTTCCCTGTTTTTGTCGTGAAAACAGCCTTTTTTCGATACTACTTCGGCTTTTCGGAGTTAGCTCTTTATTTCCGTACATTTTGATCCTTTTTGGAATGAATTTTTGTGCGAAAACTCCGTGAAACTGTCACGAAAAAGCCGTTTTGTTTGTGTCCGTCTCGTGACTTTTTTGACTCTGCTTCCGTTAGTTTATTGTTGATATCATCAAACTCTTGAAGCCTCCAAAACTTTTCAGTCTTTTGAACGCCTTTTTTCATTTTTGTTTTCAATTATTTCAATATTTCAGCGAAAAAATTAATGATCAGAGGAAAATAAAAGAATGAGCTGGTTGCGGAACATCCAAGGTCAGCTCACCGAGCTGGCCAATGAAGTTCTGAGTGAGGCCACCGAAGAAGTTGCCGATCCAGAGTCGGAACTTCAGGTTTGAGAATTTTAGGGGTTTTTTCTTGTTTTGAAAAGAAGTTGTTTTTCTTTCCAAATAAATCAGTGATGAAATTTTTTTAAAAAGGCACAAATTCCTAAAAAATTAAAAAAACCGCAATAACAATTAACAAGTTTTTTTGTACCTTTTTTTATTCGACAAAGCCTTATCAGTTTGGTTGAAATTTCATTTTTTAAAATAAAGGTCTTATCAATCTTGAACGACCGATTCAGGTGTCGAAGAAAAAATGCGCGGAGGCGGAAAAAGAGCTCGCGATCGAGAAATCGCGAGCGACATCGCTCGAATCGCAAGTGAAAGAGCTGGAGCAACAAGTGTACGGCGCCAACGTAGAAATGGACGCGATATCGTCGAAATACGGGATGATGGTTCAGGCGAGAGACGAGGAGATCAAGAAAATGAAGGTTCATTTTGGCGTTTTTTGAAACTCAAATGTCGTGCTTGGCTTGAAATACCGCTGAAAACAGCTCATCGTTTTAATTTATTGTTATGAAATCAGTCCATGCGCCTTTGAAATGAATTTCGAAATTTTATTTTTGATTTTTCATCTGCAGTTTTATGGATGACGGTCTTGGAAATAACTTGAAAAATGGCTCTGCGTGTCGATTTAATTTTTATGAAGTATGTCCATGCGCCTTTAAAAAAAATTCCCAAGTTTTATTAATTTTTTGCAGCGATTTTTATGGGTATAATGTCTTTGAATGAAACATGAAACATCATCTCGAACTCGTTTTTATGAAATTTGTTCATGCGCCTTTAATATCTTCAGATTCAACTGGAGCAACTGAACGAAGCCGGATGGGGAAACACGGCCGATGAGGACGATTTCGACATGAAATCCCAACAAATTTCCGATTTGCAACGGGAAGTCGCCCATTGGAAAAGCTTGGCTGCCGGTTCTGATGGGGTTTGAGAAAATTATTGATTTATATAAAATAATATTCGGGTTCAGAATGCGGATACGGTGCCGAGAAGTGAGATGGAGCGAAGGTTGGAGGAACTGAGACAGAAAAAGGAAAATGAGCTCACGGCCATTCTGGAGCAACACGCCGAGACGATGAACGAGCTGAGGGAGTCCTACGAGGAGAGAATTCAGTCCTTGCAGGTTTTTTTTTTTCGTTGATTCGACTTTCTAATGATAGGTTATCATGGAAAAAGCTTCGAAGTTGGTCACTTTTTTGAGATTTTTTTGATAATTTTTCAGTTTCTGTGCTTTTAAAAATGATATAGCGGTTTCACGGCTAGCAGGGACTTGAAGGGGTGTGGCCTGCCTGTCTTTTTTCTTTTCGTGTCAAGACCCATCTTCCGTTTGACTCAAGCCAGCCGTGAATCAGCTGTATTGATTGAAATAAGAGGAAAGCAAAACATTTACTTTTTTCAAATAAAATGATCATTTTAATGCTAAAAAAAAGAAAGTTTTAGCAATATCCGGCCTCCTCCTCAACCAGCAACACGGATATGCTCGATGCAGTTCTACTGGAAAAGGAAGAATTGCTGGAGGAGAAGAGGAAATTGGAAGAAATGGTTGGTTTTGAGAAAAAAAAAGAAAGCTTCATGGTGTTTATTAGTTTTTATAGTGTCGATAATTTGGAACTCCAGAGTGCTCCCTAAATGGGCAACCTTTGGAGCCCTTGGAGGGTACCCTCTAGGGGCCACTAAAGCTTGCAAAAGCGGTCCTCACAGGGCTTCAGTTAGTGACACCTATAGGGATTAGGCTAATCGATGATTTTTATGAACTCTGTGCGAAGAAGCATTTCCATGCGAAAAACGGAATAAAAACCTTTTTCAATCAAATTGAAAGATCCCTATAGGGTCCACTTTAGATTTAGAGGCTAGGAGTCAGACCGTCAACCCCTACAGGGACCGCCTTGATTTTACCCCTATAGGGACCACTTTTTCGACCCCTATAGTGGCTTTCTGAAAGAGGCACCTCTGTAGGGACCACGACGAAATTCCTAAGAAACGAAGTATAAAGGAAAAACTCACGGTTTTTTTCAAAAATTATTTAAAAAAGATAGAAGGTTCAGATCTTCAAGGTTTATAAAATGGATATGTGGTATTTTTTTGATTTTTTTAAATTTTTTTAAATTTTTTTGCTCAAAAAAATCTTCATTATAATAGATATTATTGAAGGGAGATGAACGAATCTGGTAAATAGACAAGAAAGTTGCGTAAAAACCGTTTTTTCATATGAAATTCAATCCTTCTGGAACTTTCTGAAGTTTTGAGACTGTTATCTGTAAAATCAAGCTGAAACGTCAGTTTGTTGAAGAAAAAAAAAACGCAGCTTGGAAAATTTCCAAAAGCTTGAGCTCCATACAAGGAAGTTGTGAGCGAAAAAAAATTATTGGATCAGAAAAAATTAATCATAAAAACCCTCTCGTAGGCAAAAAGGTGGTTTTTTATCTCTAGTACTCGATCCAAGGCTTAGAATGATAAATAGTTACCTTTTAAGAAGCTCACCTATATTTAAACCTTCTCATGCTTTTCTTGACCTTCCCCAGGCAAATTTTCATCTAAAACTTCGTAAAAGCTACAGAATTTCTCTGAGAAGGGAAAAACTGAAATACAGAAACTATTACAGAGAAATGTATCCCGTTCAAACTTTAGGTCAAAAGCAAATCGAGCTCGCACAGCAGCGATTCGGAAAAAGAGAAACCAGTGATGGTGGACCTTTCCGAAGGCGCCGACGACGTCTTCGAACGACTCCGCCTCGCGGAACACGAAGTCGAACGTCTTCAGACCGAGAAGGACGATCGCCTCGCTCAGGCCACTTCTGAAGCCGACAGTTTGAAGTTGAACAGTCTCTACTGTTCTCCCTGAACTTGAGAAGTTCCAGAGAACAGAATAGAGAACTGGCCCAGGCTTACAACGACCTCAACGAGGAGTTTGAAAACTTCAAACGGGAAAGCCAGGCGGTCGAGTCGCGGAACGTCGATTTGAGCGAACGGATTGGTAAGGGAGAAAGCTTAAAATTTGCTTGTTGTATTGTTTCAAGTCCTGATTTGAATGTGCAAGTGCAAGTATTGAAGTATATTTGCTTATTGGATCGGAAAAATAAACGGAGCTATAGTAGTCACTAAAGTGGTTTAGAGGCCCCTTCAGGGTTCACTTCGTTCCAGCTTTCACGCCATATTTTTTGCACGCCTCAGAGAGTTTTCGACTAAAAAATTAATCAGCGAAACTTTGAGTGGTCACTTTAGAAGTTTAGAGGTCAATTTTCGAGCATTTATAAAGTTAAAGTTTGAGGCGATTTTTCGAAAAAGGGATAACTAATGAAGATTAGAGGACACTTAAAGGTTCTCTTGATTCAGCTGTTCCTATTCCAAAACTTTGAGTGGTCCCTTTAGAAAGTAGAGGTCATTTTTCAAACGTTCATCATAACTTCATCAATTTTGCTCACTTGAAATAGTTTTCGACTGAAAACTTGATCAGAAAATGATTGAGTGGTCACTTTAGAAGTTTAGGGGTCAATTTTTGAGCTTGTATAAAGTTAACGTTAGAGATCTGACTATTTTTCAAAAACTGGGAAAATAATGGAGCTTAGAGGTCCCTTCAGGGCTCCGTTGATTACATTTCACCTGTTTTAACATCATCAATTTTACTTCCATCAGAGAAATTTTGACCGAAAAATCATTTTACGATATTTTGAGTGGTCACTTGAGAAGTAGAGGACAATTTTCTAGCTTGTCTTGAGTTATTGTTAAAGATCTGACTATTTTTTCAGAAAGATTGAAGGTCCCTTAAGGGCTCCCTTGATTACATTCCACCTTTTCTGACTTCATTCAACTTCATCAATTTTGCTCTCTTCTGATACCTTTTGACCGATAGATAACTCAGCGAATCTTTGAGTGGTCACTTTAGAAGTTCAGAGGTCAATTTTCTAGTTGTTCTTGAGCTAACCTTAGAGATCTGATTTTTTTTTCTCTTACAAGCCTGATAGTGTTACGAAATAGAAACAAATTTTTGCAGCCAGCCTCCGCGCCAACCTCATTGAATACGAAGAACGGTATGAAGTATGCAAGAGAGAGAACCTCGAAACGGTCGCCAAGTTGGAACGACTCAGCGGCGATTTCGAACGGCTCCGATGCGGTATCGCGGATGTTCAGTCGCGTCGTCAGGACACAGATGCGACTATGGGGGTTCGGCGATGTTTATAGTGTGGTAAACGCTGGCTTGAGACAGAGAAATTGTCAAAAAGTTCGATTTTCAAAATTCATGGGCTGTGTGGATCAAATTTGAAGGAATATACAGACTTTAGGGCTTCCTGAGCTCGATTTAAATGACTTCATTGAGATTTTTTATCTTCCGGTCGAGTTATGACAGCTTGAAGTTTGTGATTTTTGAAGATAAGAAGAGTTTTTAACGTCAAAAATCGATGAAAAAACAGAAAATTTGGAAAAGATTGACTTTGGTTGCAATCAGGAAACTTTTCTGTAGGTTTTTAGTGATTTATCAACTTTCCAAAAACCAAAATTATGGCCCAAGCCAGCTGTGATTCGAGTTTCAGTTTATTGAGTTCAGGAGGAAGTCGACAAGCTGAGAAACGCCCTGGAAGAGTCCAGAACCGAACGTGAACGACTAAGAGCCGATGTTCAGCGATTCCAAGAGGCGGTCAGCGACATTGACAACGAGCTCGAGCATTTGCGCGCCAGCAATCGACGGCTCGTCGAGGAGAACGCCCTCATGGCCGGGAACATGGAAAGGTACCGGAAAAACTTAAGAAATCATTAGAAAGAGAAGGTTTTGTGAATTTAAAAAAAAAACCCCTTGAAGCCGGGAAAGTTTGAGCTCTTTCAGAGGATTTACATGTACCTGAAAGCTTCTGGGAGCTTGAGAACTTTTTTCTAAATTGTTTTCCGCCCTAACCCCTATATGGACCACTCCCAAGTAGAAGCCACTTGGATGCCCCTAAGTGTCTCCTTAAGGGGAATTTTAAGGTTACATGTATCTGGAAGCTTCTGGGAGCTTGAGAACTTCTTTCAAAGAGAAAAGGAAGAAGTTGAGTCACTGGAAGATTAGGGTATTATGAAGAGCATTTACTTAGGAACTCCAGAGTGGTCCCTATAAGGGCAACCTTAAAAACCACTTTACCAGCCCCTATAGGGGCCACTAAAACTTGCAAAAGTAGTGTCTATAGGGGTTTCAGTTAGTGGCCCCTATAGGGGACATGCTAATCGATAATTTTTTTGAATTATAAGGGCAGAAGCATTTCCATGGGAAAAAACTGATTACATAAGCGTTTTTTGAATTAACTTGAAAGATCCCTATAGGGTCCACTCGAGCTTTAGGGGCCGAGGGGTTAGACAATAATCCCCTATAGGGCCCACCTTGATTTTACCCCTATAGGAACCACTATTTCGGTTTCTATATGCTATAGAGGTCGTTTTTTTCCCCTCACCCCTTTAGGGACCACTTCACCCTTATAGGGACTATTTTTCGGTCCCTAAATTGTTTTCCGCCCTAACCCCTACAGGGCCCACTCACAAGTAGAAGCCACATGGATGTCCCTAAGTGTCTCCTTAAGGGGAATCATAAAGAAATGACAAGAAGATAGTGGAGGCCCTCGGATGGCTATGAAGATTCAGAAATCGTAAATTTCTCCAAGCGTCATCAAAGAACAACACCAAAAAGTATCCCTTAAATATTTTTATTTTCAACTATATCACACTCCATAAAAGTTTTCTTATTGTTTTCCTTCGTTTTCGCGCGCATCAAGGGTTGTACTCGATGGGCAGGTTCTTCCTGCGGACCATGCCGTCGCCTTGGAACCATTCACGGCGGAACTGCTTGGCGGCACCGTCGGGCGTGTTGGTCCACTCGATCGTGATGCGGTCGTTGTTCGTGTCCTGAAGCGATTGGTTACTGTCTCTCAGCAGAGTACTGTAGATACCTCCTGTCCGTAGGCGAACGCGTCGCAAGAGACGGCGAGCAGGACGGCCTCCTTGGGGTCGAGGACTCCGCACGGCGGGTCGACGCCAAGACGCTTCATGTTCGTCGTCTTGATTCCGTAGCCAATGCGCCGGGCCGACGAGTTGATCACCTGAGATGATAGAAAGTTTAGGTAGGGTGATAGCTTCAAGGAATCTTGAAAGATTGGATTCTAGCCGTTAGGTTCAGACTGAAGCTTGAGGTACGGCATTTTCCCGCTTTAGGTAATTTAGGTGAGTAGTAAGGGAGACTTAGTCATAGGATCAGCTCAAAAACGTTCAAGGCACTTCTAGACCCAGCTCTGAAGCTAGATCCAAGAAGTCCCAAGCTCAAAAAAGGATCCTCAAGCCCTAGACTGGTTTACCTAAGGGAGACTTGGTCATAGGATCAGCTCAAAAACGTTTAAAGGCACTTCTAGACCCAGCTCTGAAGCTAGATCCAAGAAGTCCCAAGCTCAAAGAAGGATCCTCAAGCCTTAGACTGGTTTACCTTGATGTGGTAGGTGTGCTTGTCGTCGTACGGGGCATTGAAGACGATCTTGGTGTTGGGCTGGGTCTGGATGTCGCCGGGAGGAACGGATTGCGCCATTTCTGCTTGAGTGGTCTTCAGCACCGATTTTTATCCTTTTATACTCATTTCTTATCTGATTTGTGATCCTTATCGGCTTCACGTGGATATTTTTGATTGTGATGGTTGATAAGATCTATTTCTGATCGAATCTTTATCAGAAGACTTTGAAAGGTGCTTTTTGTTGCAAATGATCTCTAAATCTCCTTTCTTTCTCTGACGACCATTTCTTCGAACACGGAATATGTTTCATATCTGGGAATCGACTGAATATTTCCCGCTCAAGAAAATTCTTCAGATACGATTCGACGATGCGAAACATCATCTCATCCAGTGAGAACGACATTGGCGAGTTCCGCGAGCAGTTCAAATCCCTTCAAGTGGTGCGGATTCATAGATTTCGACTGGAAACAATAATTTTAAATTTTTCAAGACGATGACGTCGGAAAGAGAAGCGACCCAGAGGGAAAGCGAAGCGTTGCGAGAGGAGGTCGCTTCCCTCCAAAGGCAAAATCAGTGGGTTTTGGATGGAAAATATTAGAACTTGATTTTTGAGTTAACATAAGGTTTTTGAAAATCCAAGAAATTTCCTCATTTTAGTACTTTTTTTGAAGAATTCGAACTGATAGGAAGTGTAGAAGATGAACATCCATAGAACATTTTTTTTGTTTTGAAAAATAAGTTTTTTGTGTCTATATACTCATCACGCCGTGTTTGAAGTATTTTTGAACATTATCTCTCTCTCTCCGAAATTTAGTTATCTCTATCGCTCTCTGACGGTCGAAGAATCCCTTGGACCCGACTTTCAAGGGAAAAAAAGTTAAGATCCTTAAGAGTTAAGAAAAAAGTTAAGAAAGACGAATTTTTAATTTCCAGAAACATGCTCTGAAATTAAGAGAAAATTACCCGAAAATGGGAAAATTGAAGTTCTTGAAGTATTTAGATTGAATCTGATTTTTTTTTAGGCTTTTTGAAAGGAAAATAATGGTTTTTTTTTCCCAAGGAGATTAATTTTTAAACTTCTTTTTCCAGACTCCTCGCTGAAGAGTCTCGCCTTGTTCAAGAGGTCAATAATCAGCTGAAAACTCGAGGTGACACCGAACTGAAACGAGTTGAACTCTTTGAAGAAAAGATTAGGTTCCTTCAATCCCATTCAAAATGATGTGAACCAAAAGAAGTTTTACAGAATCCTCGAAGAGCTCCGGAAAGAGCTGAGCGAGGAGCTCGACGGCACCAAAACCGAGGTGGAGAACCTCAAGAAGGAGCTCGAGACAAAGAAGAAGGAGCTGGAAGTGAGCCAGTCGGTTCCGCTCTACTTCCCACCCTCGGACGAGCCCGAGGGAAGCGTCGGGGCTCTTCAATCGCAGATCCGACAGCTCAACGCCCAACTCCGAGAGGCCCTCATGGCCAACAGCGAGAAGACGGACGAGTGCGAGAACCTCAGGGATGAGAACCGGGAGCTCGAGAAGGAGATCGGGGTTAGAGTTTGGAGTTTTAATAGGAAGAGAAAAGCGGTTCAAACTTCCTCTGTTGGTCTAAAAATGGCCTCATAGTAGGCTGAAGTTCATTTTTTGCCACCTGAAACTGCTGTTTTTCTCTGCGTCTCTCCGTCTCTCGGCAACGCTCTCATGTTGCAGTGCTATTTTCATGTTTCTCTAACCTCGCCACTGAGGGAACAGAGAGACGCAGAGGCTCGGAATTTTTTCAGCCGCGATGGAGGAACTATACCTGCGCGATTTTTTCCGTCCTGAAAATACGAATTTTTAGAGTTTTGAAATATGAGCTTCAGACATATTTCTATGTTGGACACGAGCTTTAGAAAGTCGTTTTTGATAAACTAAACGTTTACAAAGATTTCATGAATAATCTAAATATAACCCTTATTTAAACATTTCCAGATTTTCACACGAAAAGATTAGAAAGAGAAAAAGTTAATAGAATGAGTGTATAAAAAAGGAGCCAAATTCAAATATCCAGAAAAAGCTTCGAAAATTTTACAAGGAGGCGTTTCTACTGTGAATCTTCGAGTTATCTATAATTTTTTCGATAATTCTCTGCAGTTGTGACTGGAAACTCCTTATATTGGTTTCCTGAGCAATCTTCTGGTTCTGAAGATTTGAGTTTTTCGATTGTGCGCAAAACTCATTTCACATGCCTCGAATCTGGGCTCTCGCCGAAGTTCGATTATTATCATCTTCAATAATATAATTTTGCTCAAGTCGCGATTTTAAAGGGATTTTTTTCTAGACCTTTATAGAGTTTTTTTGAGCAACTTTCTAAATGTTTTTTTCAAACTTTTTTTAGTTGAGAAAAAAATTTTTGAAAAAAATCCAGATACGCCAAAAACTGCGTGGATGAGATGATCGCCCAGACGAATACCCTGCAAATCCAGCAGCAAATCGCCGCCCAAGCCACTCAGGAACTCAAACAAGAAGTATGTATCGAAAAAAAGGAAATTAACAATTCTGGATCTTTCCAGTTGCTTCTCAAAGAGCGTCAGTACCTGAAAGTCGAGCAGGAGCTGGTCCATGAACGAGATCACACTGCTGATCTGGTTCTGGTTATTAGGAATCTAGAAAGGATCATCCTTGGCGACGACGAGGGCCTCGAAGATGACGACGTCGACGAGTTCGCCAACGTCCCCGCCGACATGGATTGCCGGGCCAGCACTTCGGCCGACTCATCGACCGCCGCCAGGGAAGCCTTCGAGGCGACCAGCGTCAACCGCGCCAAGGTCGAGGAGCTGAAGAGAAATGTGAGTTTGGAGCGGGTGGATGGGCTAAGATTTCTAAAAATGTCGCAGACTGGCTGGAGGTTCTGGGGAGGTTCTTACTGTATAAGTTATTACTGTATATCTTACCGTATAAGTCTTAGAAGAGTAGCCTTACTGTAGTTGATCAAAAAGTCATAGGACGAACTGTAGATGCGGAAAAACTTGAATATCCCAGGAATCTTACTAAAAAATACGGAATGGATAGATCAAAAATTGTTATGGAATCAATCAGCAGAACTATTGTCTTACTGTAGGTAAAAAATCGTACTGTATCTGAAAAAACTTAAAAACTGGCTCTAGAACAATCGGTGAGGTTGCAAGATAATTTGTCAAGTATTTCCTAGAAAAAAGGAATTTGGAGACCTGCTGGAGTTCGAAAGTAGTCGTAACAGCTCTGGAGTTCATATTGTAACAGTTGAAAATCAATTTCTTTCTGATCTTTTTGTAGATCATGGCTTTAGAGCTTGAGAAGGCATTTTGTCAATTTTCACAACTTTAAAAATTTTTTTAAAATTCGAACCGCCGCCTCCTGGAACTTTTTCAATATTTTTTTTACGAGATCTGAGGATTTTTTTGGATCCCGAGAGCCGGTTTTTGAGAGGATTTATACTGAAAGTTCAATTTTAGAGCACGACTATGAAGCGGTACATCCGTGAGCTCAAGCAGAAGAACGAGGTTCAGAACGCAGAGTTGGAAGAGCTCAAGAGCCAGGTACATGAAGATAAAGATACTTTTCATCAACTTCTTGAAAAAAGATGGAAAACAGTACGGAAGAAGCCGACGCTACACGCTCCCTTCTTGAAAAACAGCTGCAAGAGGCCGAAGAACTTGACCGGGGTCTCTTGGACGGAATCGAAGTTTTTCTGTGTTTTCAGAGCATTTCGTAAGAATATTTTGTTCAGAAACGTGTCGCAGAACTCGAAGCCGAACTGGAGGATCGACGGAACGCCCTGAATGAAGCCCTGAAACGGGAGAAGACCCAGTTGCGACGAGTTGAAGAGCTCGAAGTTTGAACCCTCCAAATAGAAAAATGCCCCTTTTCCCTGTTTCAGACCGAATGCGACCTCCTGAAGCAGCAGATCTTGGACCTGACTGAAAAGTCTCCAAAGCCTGAAGAATCGGCGGCGGAAGTCCTGGAGAAAATGGCCGAGATCGAGGCGTTGAAGAGCAAGATTGCCTTGTTGGAAAATGTCCGTGGTTTTTAGATTTTTCTGAGAGTCAGAATATTTTTTTATACTTTTTTTTGCTTAAGGAAATTTTTAAAGGCGCAGGGTGAAGCTTGAAATATTGTTCTTGAAACAGATCTGAAAATTTTTTTCTTGAAGGGTCAAGACGCGAATTCTGCTTAAACAGTACCTATATTTTTCAAAATAGCTTAAGAAAAAATTTTAAAAGCGCAGGGTGAAGCTTGAAGTATTTTTCTTGAAGCAGCTGTGTAAATTTTTTCAAAGGCTTAAGGTGACGTTGAATGAACACTTTTCTTTTATGAAAAATATTCAACTTGCAGAATCTTTTCAAAGGTGTAACTTACGGGGAAGATCATTTTCTTTTTGGAAGCCTGAAAGCTTGAAAAATGGCCAGAAAATTCCTTGAAGGCTTTTTTTTGGGCTCTGAGTTTCTCGAAATTCGAGACTCTCTGAATCTTCTTTTGGTAAGTCAAGGAGTGTTCCGGTCAATATTCAAGAAATTCACTACCTAAAAGTGAAATATCTTCTTTGTTAAAACTCTGAACCCCTAGTCTTGTGGAAGAGTTTTATTTTTTCTTAAAATAGGCCTGAAAAGTTTCCGAAGCAGTAATGGGAGGAAAGCAGTAGAAACTCCATTAAGAAGCTCTCAGAAAACACTCCAGTCCTCCTTTTCCAGGACGTCTCGGTGCTGACGGCGGAGAAGCAGCATCAGGAAGCCGTTCAACAAGAACAACTTCAAAAAGCTCCCACCGAGGAGCTCCACAAAGAGAACGAGGAACTGAAGAAGGCTTTGGTGCAGAAGCACGGCGAGAGTGTCGAGTACTACACGCAGTTGGAAGCTTTCGCCGCGAAATGCGCTCAACTTGAAGCCGAAGCCGAACAGAGGACCAAGAAGCTGGCTGAGGTCGATGGGTTGTACCGGAGGTATGGGAAATTGCAAAAAAAAAAGTGTGGAAGATTTAAGAGATAGGCTCTGCCAAGCCTGCCAGAAACCTTCCAGCAGGCTTCTGGCAGTCTTCTGGAGCCCTTTTGGCAGGATTTCTCCATTTTTACCTTCCAAAGACCTTCTAACTACCTTCAGAACACCTTCCAAAATCCTTCCCAAGATATTTTACTTAAAAAGCCTGCCGGAAGCTTTCCAGAAGCATTCCTGTAAGCTTCTGGAATGCTTGTAGCAGAAATTTTCTTATTTTTACCTCCCAAAGGCCTTCCCAAAACTTTCTAGCTCAACTTCCAGCCTTCTGCTGAATACCTTCCAAACACCTTCCGAAGATTTGCCTGAATATTCTTCTCCGAAAATCATGATTCTCCTTCAATCCCTCCCAATGCTTTTGTTTCCAGCGAGTCTGACGCCTCGGAGAAGAAATCGCGAGAGCTGGACCGGCTGAAGCAACACCTGATGCTGGTCGAGGAAACCTCGACCCGCGAAGCCGTGGAGGCTGAACAGAGGGAGACCGAGCTCCGAGAACGCGTCAAGGAACTCGAGACTTTGGGTAGTGCAGCCACTGAAGACACTTCCGAAACAATTCATATGTATCAGGTCGGTTTGAGGGGTTAAGGGAATTTTAAGGAAGTTTTGAGAAGAAAATATCGTTTAAGATTAAAAATAGTCTTGTCTTGCAAAATATTGGATGAGAAACCTTCTCGGGACACAAGGAATGGAAAAATGGGTTTTTATGACTCAGAAGGCCAAAAAATTGCAGCGACCTTTTGTCCATCTGGTTGACTTGCATTTCAGAGATTTTGGAATTTCTAAGTTTTAAAAAAGTTTGACTGTTTGCTGTGTCTTCATATACGCCTTGATCAACAATAAAAATCACTAAAACATAGAAATCTTGCAAAATCAGATCCTCAACTTGTCTTAAGTGATATGAAGATGGTTGGTTGAAGATTTTTGAGCCTTTGAACTAACAAAATTGACTTATTCGGATTGACCAAACTTTAAGTGGACTCGAACCAGCGAACTTACTGACGCTGCAGATAAGTGTTACCCACTTAGCTAAGCTCCCTTTCTCAAAATTTTTTTGAAAAGTTGCTATAGTGATCATGATGCCTGACGAAGCTGACTCCTCGAGTTTTCAGGTCCGAATTGAGACCCTGAAGGAGCGATTAGACTCTGCCCAGAGGTATGAGGCTCACTGGAAGTCCAAGTTCGAGGCCGAACAGAAGGCTCGAGAACAGACCCAAGAAGCCTTGACCAGCCTGCAGGTTGGCCTTGCTTTCTAAAAGCTTTAAAAAGGGATATATCCTCAGGGTGTCGTCCGTGAGCTTTCCATGGACCACGAACGGGAATCGGCCGCCTCTAGCCACCGGAACTTGGAGCTTCAGGCTGAGATTGAGGTTTTTCTATGGTTCACTGCTGAGAGCTAACAGTCGATTTTGGGTGTTGAACGAGACGATCGGCGAGCTTCGAGCTGAGTTGGAACGTCATTCTTTATCCAGGCAATCAGCGGAAGATGACGTCGAACGCCAGAAGTTGCAGCTCGAAGGAAAGCAGAAGATTATTGGTGAGCTTGAGGGAAAATTGATAAATTTGGGGGTATGGCGATTTTTAACTCTTTAGTGAGGAAAAAGGTTTTTAGCGTTGGAGCCCACTTGCTCTGGTGGTTGTGGCTTTTTTTTTCAAAAATAAAATAGTTCATTCTAGCGATAGAAGCAGGTTTTCAAAGGATAATAAAGTGATTTCATGGCAGTTTGGAATAAATAATAGGCTCTGAAACATTTTTATCGTTTATTTCTCATTTTTTTTAACGTTTTGGAATTTTTTGCCACGAGGACCTTCCTAGTAAAGTTTGCTTCCAGTTTCCAAAAATTTCCAACATTATTCTGTAACTTTTTAGTGGCTGAAAAATATTTTTATCATTGGAGCGCACTTGCTCTGGCGGTTTTGGGGTTTTTTATATCGATTTTTTAGCGCAAAAAAACAGGTTTTCTTAGCGTAGTAGAGCGATGTCATGGCACTGTAGAGAAAATATTAAACTCTGAAAAACATTTTTTTATCGTTCAATTCTCATTTTTTTGAACGTTTCGGAATATTTTGCCACAATGACCTTTCTAGTAGAGTTTACCCACATTTTACAAAAATTTCTAACATTTTTCACCCCCCACACTTATTTTTCCAACCTACTTTGGAAAATCCAACGGCATTGGAGAGGAAATTTAAGCGAAGGCCCTCGCCGGTCGATTTGAGGTCGATTTTTTCGCGCCACATGCGCCCCAAGGACGATTTTCCCATGCATTTGGCACGTCCGGTTTTTTTTCTTTCCCTTTTTTTCTGCGCAGTTGTTGGCGGGAGTTTGAAATTAGTTGGAGGAGCCATTGGAATTTGGCCGGGTTTTTTTCGATTTTTGAAATATTTATTTTGAAACTTTATCTGCAAAATCATGTAAAAAGGAATATCAAATTTTTTTGAAATGTTCACTAGTGATTCTCTACCTTGAAACTGTACAAGCAGGAAGAACTGTATGAAAAAAATTTCAAAGCTGAATTTTTTTCTTTCAAAATTATGACTCAAAAAAATTATGAAAATATTCATCATCATCCTCATCATTTATTCAATACGAATAATAATGCAGTTAAAAGGCCGAAAAGACCTCTAACAGAACCAATTTTCAAAAAGGGGAATCTAAACATCGGAAACAGCAACAAACCGTTCAAAAATTAGAAGATATTTTAAGAAAGTCAGCGAAAAGGTGGGGGTTGTTTTCTAAATCAGTGAATTTTATAGTATTCCATATTTTTTTTTCGAACTCACAACCTTTCTCGATTTCGATGCCTACCAATGTCAACGTTTCATTTTTTGTCCAACTTTTGTTGGGTTTTTTTTTCCATCGCCAAGACAAAGAGTAGAGCAGCGAAAAGGGCAAACGGAGCCGTGTTGAGTTGGCATTTTTTTTTGTTTGGAAAAAAACAGGTTTTCGTGGTCTTGTAGGTTGGGAGAAGCTGTGAAACATTGAAAAACGGAGGTTTTGTGGACAAAAAAAATGGCTGAACTTGTAGAAATACTGTACCAGAAGCACTGAAAATCATGGATTTCCCTGTTTGGTTCTAAAAAATAAAGTAGAAAACTGTGGATCAGGAAAATTGAGGACCTGAACTTGAGTCCGAACCATAGATGGACAAGAACTCACTCAGCCCGGGAGGAGGGGTTGCCTTATAGTCCGTTTTTTGCAACTTGAAAAGACGGGACTTCTCTGCGCCCTCCTTATCTCTCGACGCTCCTCTCATGTTTACGTGCTATTTCCATGTTTCTCTGACCTGTGTGAGAAAACAGAGAGACGCAGACACTCGAGAACTGTCAAGTCGCGGTGGACGGACTATACAAGAACTCAGAAATTTCAGGGATAAAATCCATTTTCAACTTCACAAGGAAGGTCATTTCACTTTGTGGTTGAGTATTTCCTGAAACATGGTCAAAGCACTCCTTGAAGCACCAAAAAAGGATTCCGGAGGTCACAATCTGCTCAACTTCCTAGTTTTTGAGAGGGTACTCCAAAGTCAAAGATCCGTCAAAAGGGTCATTTTTGGGGGCTTTGAGCTTATAGTTCTCGAAAACTAGGAAGTTTTGCAGCTTGAGGCTTCCAAAATCCTTTTTTGGAACTCAAAGGAGTGTTCTGACAGATTTTCAGAAAGTTTCCAAGTAAAATGACCTACCTTGTCTGGGAGCCACAATAATACAAGTTTTCGCCTCAGGGAGACCTCAGAGAACTTTAATTTATGAAAATTTGGGAGGAGGGGTCTCTAAAAATGGTCTGGGCCAAACTGTTTCCTATAAATTTACTTAAAAATTCCAAAGGAACTCTGCAAAAATTTTCAAAAAAAATTTTTCAGAAGAACTCGAGGTTCAAATCGAGGAGATCCGCTCGACAAAGTCTTCAAAAGACACGGACAGCTACCGTATCGATGACGGCACTTTGAGACAGCTTTTCCTCAACTACTTCACCGCTGAACCGTCCAAACGGGCTGATATTGCCCTCCTGCTGGCCAGCATACTCGAGTATTCGCCGGACGACATGGAGAAGGTCCGTTTGAACTCGAAATTTGAATAATTTTTGAATTTTGGCTTCTACTATCCTATTTTACGCCGCGTAAATGAGTTTAGAGATCGTAAACTTGGAATTTAGTCAAGTATATGCGAATTTTGAATCCGTCTGAGCTTGAATTTTGAATAATTTTTGAATTTCGGCTTTATAAATGTTTACGCTGCGTAAATGAGTTTGAAGCTGGTAAACTCGGAATACAGTCAAGTATATGCGAATCTTGAATCCGTCTGAAATTTGAATAATTTTTGAATTTTGGCTGTAAATATCAACGTTTACGCCGCGTAAATGAATTTGAAGCTGGTAAATTTAGTTCCTTACGTGCGATTCGTGTAGGCTGGAAACGTCATAATTAGTTCAAAACACGGATTTACTTATGGGAACACATTTACGCTGCGTAACCTTTCATTTACCCTCTTTCTAGGCTTTCAAAAAGAATTATCCTTTTCAAGTGAGAATTTTTTTTTACGATGAGAGACTTTTTGAAAGCCCAGTGTGGTAAAGAGTGATTCGTAAATCTGGAATGTCCAAATTTTGAACTTAAAAATTAAAGGAGCATCAGAATGACGCCAAGAAATATTTTGAAACGTAAATTGGTTATTTTTTTTTATATTCATGAGACTCTCGGTCAATAGATGATGAAATTTTTGTTTTTAATGTGTAAAAACTGCCAAGGTTTTTAAAGGCGCATTTACAAATTTCAAAAAAGGTCTCGAGGCGAAAAGCTGTTTTCGGTACGTTTAATTACCATTGAAATTCGTTTCGAAGACGTTTTTTTCCTCTTTAAAGACAACAGAGCTGAAAAAAATACTGTAAAAGCTTTAAAATCTCATTTCTCGTTAAGACCCTTTCAAACTATAATTTAAAGGCGCATCAAACTAAGCCATAATTTTTTTTTTTGAAGAGCCTATTATTGGGGAAGCATTTCAGGTACGGAAAGCCGTGCGACAAGGCAACCAATCGGTTGCGTCATCGTTCTTCGGAGGGGGAACTCGAAGTTCGCCGGGACCTTCCCTAACTGAGCAATTTGTGAGGTTCCTCGAGGCCGAGTCCGAATCGGCCCGGACGGCCCCGCACCTGCCCGTCCGGCCGGCCTCGCAGCCCCCGCAAATCTCCCTTCAAGGTCAAGCTTCGCCGAATCCGCAGCCACCGACCTCAGTCACGTCGCCGCCGAGCTCGGCCGCCTTGGACTCACTCCTTCGGTAACTTTTTGTACTTTTTGTTTTTGGTGCTTTTCGTTTAGCAGCTGATGCGCAGTGATACGCAGCCGCGCGATTTTCAATTTTACGTGTTTTCCTTTTTTATGGGATGAGATCCGGTTAATGGTTTGTAAACAAGTCCCTAAGATGGCCTTTTAATCAGATGATAATGTTTCGGTTTCGAAGTAATGTGATAGATTTTATAGTTATCAATTATTTAATTAGTTCCCCCTTTATCCCTAAAGTGCCTTTCTACCCTATTGACTGCGAAAAGTCAGGCTCTGTACAGTTTACGGATTAGTCATTTCTCCCCTCCACTTATACTTGTCATCGTATGTAGATTCAACAAAACGAAAGTAAATTTGTTGATTTTTATTGTTTTTTGAGTTTTTTTAGGAAATTTTTGCATATCCTCAAATCACAGGTATAAACGTACGTTTAAAAAAATAATTATTGAAAAGAGGAAGAAAAAAGAAAAAGCACGAGAAAACAACACTGAGAAAAGTCATAACAAAAAAATAATAATAAAGGAAAAGTACCAGTTTAAAGAAAAGAGGAGAGAGAAAAGGAGAGAATAATTATAGTTACCAAAAAAGAAAACATAGAAAAAAGAAAGAAACCTTTCTTTTAACACACTCACACACATGAATACAAATGCGCAACACGCACAGTTTTTTAAAGAAACCAACATTT
The DNA here is from genome assembly GCA_904845305.1 of Caenorhabditis auriculariae. Classification (NCBI taxonomy): domain Eukaryota; kingdom Metazoa; phylum Nematoda; class Chromadorea; order Rhabditida; family Rhabditidae; genus Caenorhabditis; species Caenorhabditis auriculariae. The sequence continues at coordinate 42,105 of CAJGYM010000215.1, read as the reverse complement.
TGCATAAAAAATGTTTTATGAAAATGTGAGAAATCATCAGTTTTGCACTTATTGTGGGCGAAGCTCGGTTTTTCTTTTTAATTACGAATCCAATAAATGTACTCGAGAAAAAAAAAAGAGATGTGTCAAAATAAAACAGGTTCTTTCTGTTGTTGTTTCAAAGAAAACAAAAACAAAGAAGAAAAGAAATTTACATTGCATCCGAACACACTCGAGACGAGCTGTGAGCGGGGGAAGTAATAAAATAAATTTAAAGGTGACGAAAACTTGAAAAAGAAGGAAAACATAGTAAACCTCGTAAATTCACATGAGGAAAAAAATCGCGATAAGATCATTTAAGGGAGACTGAGACAGCGTGTTGGATAAAAATGTCGGAAAGAAACACAAAAGAAGTAAGGAAGAAAACCAAAGGAAAATCGTAAAAGTATTTTTCGCGCAACTAATAAAACAGAAGGAGCCTTTGAATATGAAACATGTGGAAATAGGATTAGCCGTTTTGTTGATGACGACGGAAACATTCTTTTTTGGGAGATAAATAAAAACTATCGTGTAGGGTACGACAGCAGAAGAATGAGTGAAAGTAATTGTCAGAGAAGGAGAAAACCTCGTTGAAAAATTGCGAAACGTGAATGTCACGAAAAAATATTCGGAGAAACGAAACAAGAAGAAAAAATGCGGGAGACAGAAAAAGCGGGCAGAGTGGTGGATCGAAGCACAGTGAGAGACGCATCGCAGAATCAATAGATGGAATGAATCGATTCAAAATGGAGGATCAATCGATACGAGTCGACAAATCTTAGGACTTTGAGGCGAAACGTCTCACACAGCTGGGTGACGAACATGAACACGTTCAGCTTCCGACCGGGGGCGGCGTAAGCATGTAGGTGTTCATGGTGCAGTCCAGCATGGTCACACTGCCGACCGAGCTGAAAAAGGACAAAAATCAATAAATTGGCAAGAGAAGCGATTTTTCAAAAACGAAAATAATCACTCACTCTTTGACGGAAGGTGGTTGACGCGCGACAGGCAGGTCGCCGGTTCGCGCCTCGCCTTCCTCGGCGTTGACAGCAGCAGCAGAAGCGGCAGAAGAAGCCACAACGGCTGTCGCCGCCGACGTCGACGTCGACGACATCATGTAAGACCCAGTTGGGTTTCCCCAGTCGGTTGACGAGTTTGACTCCGACGGAGAGCCGCTGGCCTCTCGCCAATCATCCGACGCCGATACCGTTCCGCACATCTGAACGACTACACTCATTGGATATCCAGCAAAAAACGAGGTTTTTTTATTGATTTTTATTTCAACTCAAAATTTTGTCCAAAAAATTTTTTGATTCGATCAATTTTTGTACAAAAAAAGTTAGAATATCGAATTTCGATTTTTTTAAGTAAGGTGACCAAAAAAATTAATCAATACTTCTTCAACCAGTTCTCCAATAAAAAGGAAAAAAACGAGAATTAAATCTTTCGAACCGAAATCCAGAAACCTTGAAAAATCATTGATTTTTTTCAGAAAAATAAAATGAAAAGATTATAAAAAAACACGAAAAAAATCACTCATCAATGTTTTATTCAATAGCATAAAGAAGCAGTCAAGAACCTTTTCCGGCATTGGAGTCGGGTCCACTCTGCCCGCTGGCCCGTTTCCCGAACACGAAGACTTCTTCGGTGAGATCATCATCGAGTGAGGAGGCACAGGCGGCAGCGGTGGTCTGGGCACTTCAGCAGATGGTGGCGTCGTCGATCGTTTCTTTTCCGCCGGCTCCTCGGGCTGAGGCTCCGGCTGAACGTCCACCTCCATCGGCTCTTCCTCGTCGGGCGGCTCAGTTGGCACTTCAGGAGCCATGGTCATCGAACGCGACGAGGACGGCCGATACGACTCGATCCACGCTTTCTCGTCCTCATCATCGTCAAAGCGGAAGCGATCGCTGCGTTGGAAGAACCGTTCAGTTGGCATAGGCTCCATTGGATCTTCTTCGCCGAATGGATGAAGTCGAGCACGGAAGCTCCTGAAAAACATCAAATGAGAATCGATTTTTACATTCCTGGCTGCTCAAAAAAAAAAAATCAAACTTACATCGTGCGATTTTCAAAGATCTCGTCGTCGAAAGGATCAAAGATCTTCGGAACGCGATTATCAGCTCCTTTGTTGGCGTTGACCACCCGATCGAAGATAACGCGACCACCCCGGCCAACGCGTCGACGAGCCATGCCAATAGAACGGAATCTTCCATCGACTGTTGGAAGCGAAGTCGCGAAGACGTGTCGACGGAGAGGAATCTTAAAAACCGATATAAAATCAATGTTTGGAAGTAATGAAATTACATGTTCGACAGGCTTTTGCGTTGGAGCAGAGTTGGCCGGAACGATTGGGATGGCAGCACGGTAGACGCAGCCACGACGCCGCTTGAAGGTGTAACGACCGTCCAAATTGGCGTCTTGAGCAGCCTGCGTCGATCTCTCGACCTCGACAACAGGCGAATTGCCCATCTGGCTGAACAACGACGGCGGCTTGTTCCAAACTTCGGCGTTCTTCTTCAGCCATGCTCTCGACGGAACCTCGCGGTCCAGGGTCGTAGTGGATGGACGGACGCGTCGCGACTTCTTCTTCTTTTTCGGCTCCTAGAACACACTTTTCAATGAAACAATTGATGAGGTAAAAACTAACGGGTTCTTTGATGGGAGTATCGCCTGAAGAGCCATTTATTTCGGCCAGAGGCTTGCTTGGTTCCCCATCCACGACGCCGCCGCGCATTTTCGAGACGAATTGGGAATAAATCGTAGATCCATAGTCGGCAAGTGCCATCCGACGTGTCAAAATGTCAGCATCAAGATCAATGAGCGCCAGCTTCGTCTTTTCACGTCGTTTGACCATGTCGAACAAGGTGACGGCTTTTCGGAGATCATATGAGAGCTTGAGAACCTGAAAAAAATTTTTTGAAAAAATCAATATCAACAAAAATTTACCTTTTCATACGCATCTTCATCGTTCTTTCTGTTTTTTCTCGTTTGCATTTTTTCAGCTCTCCTTCGGAACGCCACATATGGACTTAATGACCCTTGGGCTTCCTAGAAAAATAAATTATTTGAAAAAATCAATATATTCAAAGTTTACTTTTCTGCATTCTGTTCGAACTTTTGGGATCAGTCCTCCGACGCCAACGTTTCCGTAGGACGTCGTCGCAGAGATCCTCTTGTTGATCCAGTAATCGTAGACATCATCGACAATCGACCCGTCGTAAGCTGAAATCCAGAACTTGAGAAAAAAAAAAATCAATAAAGAAAAATGCAAAAAAACTTCAGGGAAAAAAACAAACCTGTGAGTGAATTGTGCGCTATAGCCGGCAAACAGATTTGATTGTCCGAAGATTGTGCCTCCAGAACGTCAAAGATCTTCTCCAAGGTCCGTCGCTCAATATGAGGTCGACTTGACATCCATTCCTCGTCCTCAGAATCGGCGTCGTAGTCAGGTTCTTCTTTGTCGAGTGACAACCATGCTGAAAGGGTTAAAAAATCAATAACGTGAAAAATTCGAAAAAAGAAAAATTTCCTTTATTTCAAAAAACAATTCTAAGATTTTGAGAAATGGAATCCAACTAAACTTGAAAGAGAGATGCCGATAATGTTAGAAATGCTTCTTTAACACATTCCTTAGAATCGGTCAGATACGAATAGAAATGCTTCTTTAACACATTTCCAAAAACAAGAGAGAAAAAATTAGAAATGCTTCCTTAACACATTTCTAACCAGAAAAAAATTAGAAGAAAAAAAATGATAAAAATCGATTTTTTGGATAAAACCAACATGATCAATACTAACCATGAACACGGATGTACTTTGCCGTGCTCGTGTGTTTGATAGGCTTGTTCCTGACTTTGTACGTCCGATCATATCGATCTTGCGGCACAGGAAACACTTTCGGCGTTGGGATGACATGGCTGTCAACTTGAACACCTGAGGTGCTTGCCTGCTGTGCGACGATGGCGTCTTGCAAGTGCGACTCCTTCAATTATATAAATTATTAGCACCTTTTCGGGAGAGCACAAATAATTCATCGTTTGGATTTATCTATGTCTTTCTGTCTGCCCGTGGGAAAATGTGCAAACACATTGAGATTTCGCTCGTGTGAAGTAGTGTGAAAAGATCGATACGCGCTAGCGCATGTATAAGTAAGGCTTCTCTCGTCCCTTTTCAGACTTCTACACATTTCTCAAAAGCCACGCCTACTAGCTTCCCCCGCTTTTTCGTATCAGAAGCTAAGTTTAACTTTGGGAAACTTGCTAGTTTCTTCGGAAATTAAATATGAACTGAAAAAAGCTGTGAAAAAAAAACCGGAACAAAAAAGACGAAATTGAAAAAAGCTATTTTGAAATTGTTTTCTACGATTGAAAAAAAAAGAAATTAGGGTAACAAGGGACATGTGACAAATGTCTAGACACCTATGAATAATAAATTTCGAAAAACTTAAAAGAAAAAGTTCTCAAGGTTATGGAACCCATACCGAAGATGAAAGTGGTTTTCAAGGTTGCGAGGTGTCGAACATGAAAAGTGAATTATAAATTGACCAACACCAATCTCAAAATAAAATGAGAAGAAAGTTTTATATATCTTAAATGAGATTATCCGGTTCTTTAAAAAAAGCCCTTAGATAGTGTTACTTTATAAGAACCGCTTGAATAATTGTGGAGTACAGACAAATAATTCGATATATTCTTCTTTAACTCCAATAAACTGGAAGAAAGCACAAAAGTGTAGATTTCAAACTTTCGTTTAAAAAAAACTGGTATGCGAAAACGTTTACGAATTGAAACAAGACCTATGTCTCATCCCTATCTCATATAAGTAGCTTAAGCTGTCTATAAATCACAAAGAAAACCTAAAGTACCCGTTCCTACCGGCAGGTGGAGAGTTTAAAAATCGAATGTTGATAACTTACAAAGTTAGAAATCATAAAATTCTACGGCAAGCAGAAATACAAGACAAAATCAAAAACGAAAATCGATAAAGAGCGCCAGTTTAACTTCACTGCATTGAAAAACCTACCATTTCTTCTTCTTTTTCCATTCCGGTGGGCATTTGAGTAACTGCCCGGTTGCCTGGCGCATTCTCCAACACGTCAGGCACCTCATGGACATAGTAGACGAACATCGGTTTGTTGGCGTCGAACGCACGCGTCCGAAACGCCTTGGAAGTGGTGGCCATTTTGGCGTACTCCCGCGACGTAACTATGATGGCTGGCGAAAGCAGCGGCGCGCGTGCCGCACAGAATCGAGTACCAGCGGCGACTAATGGGACTCATCCGCCGTTGACGGCGTCCATACAAATCGTGCAGTAGGAAAAGGACCGGAGTAGCAGTACTAAAAAACGAGAAAAATAATGAATGAATATAAAGGCGAGTTTTGTGTCGGCGCGGAGGAACGAATGGAGGAGACGGCTTGGGGAAGACAGCGCGTTTGCGTGTGAGGGGCCGCAAACGAACGAAAGGCAGTACTGACTGAGCGCGCGCGACCGAAAACGAGCACACAGCCAGCAGCAGCGACACGCGAGAGACGAAGGGCGCCAAGCCAACTATCGACCGCGTCGCGTCTCCGACCGTCTGCGTGTCTCGCTGCCCTCCACCCCGCCGTCGCACTCTCTCGCCGCGCCGTCGAGCTCTCTGGCCGACCCTCCCAGCGCGCCGTACTCTCCGCTCTCTCGTCGGCCACGTCGCCCAACAAACACCAGGAGGCCGGCCTTCGGCGACACGCATCGCATCGTCGTCGAGAATCGTCGGACGCGATGCGGTTTTTCGTTTCGTCGGTCCTCTCTCATCTCTTTGCATGTGTCCGCATGTTTGAATCAATTGTTTGAAAACATTTTGTCTTCACCTCTCTTTTGTTGTCCTTTATTTGGCTGTTTTCCCGGATTTTACTGTATTTTTTCAATGTTCAATCAGTTAATTCACTACTTCTGGGTCTGATATTCAAGTCTGATTCGGTATTTCGGCGCTTTCTCGCCAGACTCGCTGCAAAACGTTTAATTCCTGCTTTTCTGCAATTTAATTTTTTTTCAAGCTTTATTCTTATTTTTTCGTCTCGAAAGTATTTTTATTTTGTCTTTTTGATGTTTTCACCGAGCAAGTTTAATTTTCCGTGTCAAGTCTGGAATATAGTTTATTTTTGTGCTAGAGTTTGAATTCTTTTTGGGATCTTTTTCGAATAGGCTCACTTTTCTATAAGGAACTATCAAAGCGAAGTAGTTATAAGAAAAATTTTAGATATTTGAGCTACGATTTAAAAATTTTTTTTCGATTCATAAATCCAGATGGAGCCTTCATGACGAAAAAAATTTCGAAATGCGATTTTAGGCCTAAAGTTTTTCGTTTTTTTCTTCTCACTTGCCTCTCCCGTCCCGTTTTTTTACATCTTTTTTTAAAAAAGTTATTTTACTTGTTTTTTTATTTACACTTTGAAAAACTTCTGGAATTTTTTTTCTCTATCGCATTTTTTTGACTTGTCCTGAATCAGGCCCACGCAATGGAGGAAGACAATCACCACATAAGAGAAGATGAAGTCGAAGAGGTAAATCATAAGTTGAAAGTTAATTTTTTTAATTTTTTTCAATTTCAGGTGATAGAAATCGACGATGAACAAGAGGTTCATTACGCGAGCGATGATGAGGATCAGCAGAGTACCTCGAAGTGAGTTTTCAAAGATTTGTATCTCAACAGCAACGTTTTTGAACAAAAAAACAACAAGTAAAATTTAAAAATATTTTATTAATGTTAGTTTTTTTGAATTTCAGCGCCGGAATGGACGTTCAGCAGGTGGTCGACGACTCAATCTTGTCCCTACAGGCCCATTCTCAAGACTGTTTCGCCATCGCCATGACGGCCGAACGTTGGCTCGCCACCGGCGGCGAAGACGACGTCGCCTTCATTTTTGATCGCGATATTTCTGGTTTCAAATTCAATTATTTATATATTTGATGAGTTGAAATGATTCAGACTCGGACCCGGTGCTGAAAATCGAGCACAAAGACTCGGTCACCTGCGTAATGTACAATAATAGTGGAACTCTGCTAGCCACGGGTGATATGAGCGGCCGGATCGTCGTGACCGAGTTGAGCACTTTGAAGCCAAGAGCCGAGGTGATTTTTTCTAGCCTCATTATTGGGATTTTTTTCATTTTTTGTATTTTTCTTTATTGATCATTTTCCATTCTTATTAAACAAAGATTTCGGACAATTTTTTTAGTTTTAATTTATTTACACTAAGACATTGGTAGCGTGAAACGGACGTCCTCTGAGCGATTACGCTACTAAAGTTGTCACTAGAATCGCCCAAAAACGTCAGTTTCGCGTTTCCAATGTCGGAGACAGCACCTAAAACTAAGACCATTTATCGTTTATTCTTTTAATTTCAAACTGAAGTCTTATTTTTGACATTCAACTATTTTTTTGTATAACATTTTTTTCTTTAAGAGCTAAATAATCTGAAGTCTGGTTTTTTTCAATCAATCCTAAATTTTTCATCATTGCTCTCATTAATAAGATACAGAGTTCTCAATTTATTGACTGAATTTTCGTTTCATTAGGCTTGAAATTTTCAAAAAAAAAGGTTGACTCAAATATTTCTCCAAGTCAATGTAGCGACTATATTGATCAATTAAAAAAATTTCAATTTTTCCATTTCCCGTGAATTTTTGAAGATTTTTTTGTGATATACAACTTCATAGCATTTTTAGAGTTATTTTTATATATTTTGGTCTGATTTTAGTCAAATTTCAATCAATTAGTCTCCAAATTTTGAAAAATAGTAGTGTATTTTGTTCTTTTTTGAAAGTTTTTAAAGCTTGACTGTATTTATATGATTCCTGTCAATCTTGATTTTAAAATTCAGTTTCTCCTAACCCTTTTTGATTTTTTCTGTAGCTTTCTCAACAAGTAACGAGTATATTTCTATAATTCTATTCCTGAATGCCTTCTAATTTCGTCAAGTCCAAATTAATGAGATTTTTAAAGACCGTAATAAAGTTCTCACTGCTTCTGATTCTTTGTTTCTTCAACTTTCCCTGTTTTTATATATTTTTTTTCCAGATCGACGAATGCAGCGACTTGGAATGGATGCTTTGGCACGCGACGGCCGATATTCTATTCGCTGGCGATAAGGACGGAATCCTGTGGATGTGGCTAATTGGAAACAAGGGAATCGCCCAATCAAAGGTACCTTTTTTCTTATTTTTTTCGTTGAAATTTATTTTTATCGCAGTCAATTTTTCGTATTTTCTCATGATTTCTGTCTTTTTTGGTTCACGGTACTTTGGTCCTCCTTATTTGTTATCTTTTTCTCAAACTGTTGGCTAGAATTTTCCATTTTGATAGTGGGGATCGTGTCTGTTGATTGAAACGTGGAATCAGGGTATCATGAGAGGGAATTTTCCTTGGTTTTTGACATTATTTGATGGTTTGAAGGGTCTGAAGAGCTTTGATGTGTTGTTTGAGGGGAAAAAAGTCAGCTGAGAGGTTAGAAATTACATTTTGGGGTAGGAAACTATCGAGGTCCTGACTAGTGTTCTGAGGGGTTATTTGGTGATTTTGAATAGTTTTGGAGTTTCGATTTGAATGTACATATTTTTTAGATTGCTAGAAATGCTCCTTTCTGACCGTTTTTTGTTGGATTAGATTAATTAGATTAGAAGTATTTTTAAATTACCATTTTGTTTTCAAGATTTTCGTGCAATTTTTCAAGGTTGATTATTGAATTTGTAGTTTAAAATGCAAGAAAGTTTCATTTTCTGCAGCTTTTGAGGTTATAATTGACGTGAGAAACAAAATTTTTGTGATTTTCAATTTTTTCAATTTTTGCTCTTCTGTCGTTACATGAAATCGTTAAAAACTCCATAGGGAGTTTAAAATTTACTATAATGAAGTCCTTGCCGAGAGAGTTAGTTTTCCTAGCAACTTTACAACTCTCTCTCTCTCCGGGTTCATAGTACAATTTTACCCTTCTATCAAACTTTTTTTTCACTTTCGAATCAAAGTACCATAGTCCAATGTTTATTTGGGCGTTTTGAATTTGAAAAACACCTAGAAACTAGGCTATCGGACTTGTTTTCCTCGCCTATCGGACCTCCTGCTATAAAATAGGAAACAACACATTTCGGTCCACAACAACAAGACCTAGAAAAAAGCAAAAGGGGAAAAAGAAGGATTTACGAGCGACGTAGGGCCCGCAAAATTCGCACGTCAAACAAAAGAAGTGCAGGACAACACAGAGGTTTTGTGTTGTCCGGCGGGGCTACGACGCCAGAAAAAATCGTCCTTTCCAACAGATTGAAAGAAAGAATCGGACGATTTTTCGAAGGGAATTTGAAATTGTAGAGAGAAATAATGATGGGTTTTGCAAGGAGAGAGCAATATTTGGAGTTTCTTGGGGATTTCAATATCAAATTTGACTGTTAAATATGCTTTTTATTTGCTTCTTTTTCATTCAAAAAGTCTATGTATTTCGATTTTTTTGAAGAAGGATATTAGATATTTTGCTTTTTTGGTGTGTTGAAACGATGAATTTTATATCAGAAAGTTCGTTTTTCTATCAATTTTTTGACACTTCTCGTTAAGGATGAGGATTTTTGAATCTTTATGGGAGCTCTTTAGGAGATTTTTGGATAGTCTTTTTTTTTACTGGTTTTCCTTACTTATAGTGAATCTATGGAACATAGGGACAAAAAAATTTCATTTTTGAAAAGTGTTTTTATTCAACTTCTGAATCGAATTTTCGAGTTTTTTGATTAATTTCCTTTTCAATTAATTTTTCAGTAGAGAATAGGGATTTCCATTAAAAATAACACATGACAGAAATAAAATTTTCCCAGCCGATTCAGCCTTTTTTTGTTGTTTTTTGGTTGAAATTTCCAAATGATTCACGCGGTTTCGCATTATGTTTTCCATTGAGAGGCTCCCAAGAAAGTCATATTTCTCCGTCTTTTTCGAAATTACAATCCCAATGAGTCATCATTCCGTGATGAAATTGCCTTGTTCTCGACCATATTTTGAATTGAAAAGCAATATAACGCGATTTGGGCGTTGCGAAATCGGGGAAATCCTCTTCAAATTTTGTGTTTATTTGCCAGTTTTTGAGGGCCGAATTTCAGTGGTTTTTGAGGTCTTGGAGGTGAAAAAAAAGTCTTCAAGGATGCAAAGTGACTTTGAAGTTGGGATAAATTTGAATGGATTTTGAGGAAGTTTGAAATATTCTTTAAAGTGCATCAGGAGTAGTAGTCCAATGAGTCCATGTCTTTTTCAATTGTGAAAAAGGAAAATATCAGAAGTGAATAGCATTTTTTGAAGCTCCCAAATGATTTTATATAACATTAAAGATTTGAAAAAGCAAATTTTCGGCTCCTAGCCAACTTTGAGCTTCTAAACCATTAAAAAACCAAGTTTTAAGATTTGATTCCAAGCTTGTTGTGAACTTTGAATGTAGACAATCTAAATATCATGACTTTTAGTTTCATTAGGCTCAAAAACCAGTTTTTCATTAAAATATTCCGTGTATCAGTTTCGAGGGGTTTAAAATTAAAATTTTTCTGGAAAAGGCCTATTTTTGAGCATTTTCGACCACTCCTCACAGATTAGGGAGCTTGAAAATCCCCTTCAAAAATCCAAAAAGTGGGAAACTTACAAATTTTTGTATTATCCGGGGCCTACAAAACTAGAAAATAGCCTCCGGCGCCGCGCAAATTGTGCGTCGGTGCGCAAAAGTTGTTTACGGCCGATCATTTCCGCGTACTCTGCTCCCTCTCCATTTCCCATATCCTTCGTCAAACATGACTTCTCTACTCCCTCTCTTCCAAATGATGACCCACCGACCCGGACACAACGACATCGCCGTCAACGACGACGGCGACGAGAGATTTGCAAAATATCCCTCAGAGAGAGAAGGAGAGAGAGATTCCCAGTAAACAACCGGCCCCTTGAGCAAGAATAGAAATGGAAAATAATTGATAGGTTTTTGCGCCGGCGTCTGATAATTGGGTGGGAAAATGTCAGCAACCACGGCTCTTTGTAGTTTTGGTCTCGGGTTGATCAAAGTCCATTTTTTTCACAGTTTTGGGAATACTGAACTTATAGTGATAACTGATTTTGGCTGGTCTGGAACCTATTTTCACGGATTTTGGACTCAATAACTTGCTGGGAAACTTCTAGTGGCCACTATAGAGCCTCCGCAAGGACTACTTGAAGAGGACACAAAAGTGGCCACTGAAACCACCTCTATAGAGGCCACTTTAATAGTTTTAGTCATCTAGTAGTACCACTTAGAAAGTCTATAGTGGCCACTAATTTTTAACCCCTATAGTGACCACTAATTTGACGACTATAGTGGTCACTAAAACGTCAAAACCCTATAGAGGCCACCAAAGTTTTTCCCCGGTATGAGAAAGCGATAATTAGTGTCTAATTTTTTTGATAGATTAAAGTTTGGAGCTGTAATTGGTGGGGAACTGGATTCAAATTGCTGGAAATCTATCGTAACTGGTCTAAATTGCCCATTTTCGAAGCTTCTACAAGATTTCGAAAAACCGGATTTTTCGCCCTGTAATATTTGTGAAAATCTTTTTTTTTCCTTCTGAACCAATTTCGGCTCTCTCAGGGAAATGCTTCAATTCTCAAGTCTTTTTCCTTCAAAATCCAATTTTCAAGGCGTTCCAGCGATCGAAAAACACTTCAGAACTTCAATTTTTTTTTCCAAAGTGATTCATGTAGTTGTAATTGTTGCCCATCAACCTAAATTTGCCGGAAAAAGAACCAGTTTCCATGGTGGATGATTATAAAGAGAGAAAAATGGGTATTTTGCAGCGATTTCCGATTTTTGATCCCTTTTTTCGGGAAAATTCTTGATTGAAAGTAAATTTAAGTTTTTTATGGATAGATTGAGTGTCCAAAAATAAAACTAGGTCCCCCGAAAATTGCAACGGGGCGAGAAATAAAAGGACCCCTCGTCAGTGTGCAGCTGGCAGCCTCAGCCGCAGAAACCTCATTACGGCCGTTATCAGCTGTCCTCCAAATTGTCTGCGCCTCTCGCGTTTGCCTACACTCTAGCCGTTCTAACTTACTTCTCTGCCTGCTCACTTTTCTCGCGGTCAACGGAGAGAGAGAGAGAAAAGTGTATGGCTTCTCTGGAGTCTCGTTTTCTCTTCGACTAGCTTCTCTGGGTTCTCTCCGTCTCGGTGGTTTAAATTTGGAGATTCGAGGGATTTCCTACGCAATTGGCAGTTTTAAATGATTGGAAAATGGGAAAATTCGAGGAATCGTAATATTTCTCGAGACTTTTACAAGCTCTCGATAAGAAAATGGAATGATTTCTAGATGGATCTTTTAAACGAATAAAAAAATGGACAATTCCAGGACTTTCCTACTCAATTGGTAGTTTAGCATAGATGGAAACCGGAGAATTTTGAAGATTGAATTTGAACATCAAGTTTGTCACTTCGACTAGCTTTTCTGAGTTCTTTCAGTCCCTTTGAGGATAAATTTAGAAATAAGAGTTTGTATGGCTTCTCTGGCCTCTCACCTTTTCCTAGAGACTGTCATTTTGGCCAGCTTCTCTGGGTTCTCTTTGAAAAATTCAAAAAATTCAAGATCTTCTACGCAATTAGTATTTTTCATGGAGTGGGAAATGGAAAAATTGAAGGATTTGCTTGCCTTCCCTGGATTCTCTCATTTTCCTCAAGTATTTCGCTTCGGCTACCTTCTCTGTGGTCTCTCAGCCTCTTCAAGGTGGTTTAAATTTAGAGAGAGAGAGTGTGTCCTACGCAATTGGTATTTCAAATGAAGTGGGAAATGGGAAAATTCGAGAAGTCTCTGTCCTCTCTTCGGTTTTCTGAGTCTATCGCTTTAGCTAGCTTCTCTCGACGCTCTCCGCTTGTTCCTAATTTGGAAACTGGGAGAGTTATAGAGGATTTTACGTGTCTAGCTCGAGATTTTCATTGTTGATACCAAATTTTCTGCACTTTGAAAGCTTCAAAGCATGAAAAGTATATTCAAATGGAAATTTACTTCGAAAAAGACCAATTTTTCTAGTTGGCTTGCCTAGAAGGGCAATTTTACTGTTCGAAAAAATAAATTTTGGTCGAAAAAGAGACTTTTTCTGGCTTTGTAGAAACATAATTTTCCTTCTCAAACTAATCCCAAAAAGGAAGTGAAGACATGTTTTCATGTTTCATTGGTTTCTGAGTCACAGTCTCTTCCAAAAAATTTTCCAAGAAACCCGAGAATCTATTCTTCTCTGTCCCTCTCTAGACACACATGACGTCGACGTCTCCTTTCGCTCTAATTGTGATTTTGTTGGTTGGTTGGCCGCGACGGCGGCGGCGGACAGCGGGGGGAGCCGTGCGGGAGACTGAGAAGAAGGAAAACGAAAAGAAAAAGAGGCGAGGGACCAACCAAAAAAGAGAAGGAAAAAAAGAAGGGACGACGAAATTGGGGCCGATCTTTGTTGGAAGAAGAGCGATTTGAGTGGTTTTCGAGGGGCTTGGAAGCGTTTTCCTTTTTGAGGCTGTTTTTTCAAGATTTTTTTGGGCCTTGAACTTGATTTGGAAAAATTAAATTGAGCAAATGGATCAGTGAGGAAGAATTTCAGCTTTTATTGCTAAAAAAAAAATTTACAATCGTTCTCAAACTTCAAAAGAACGATTCCTCATAAGATTTTATGTAAGGTTTTTCTTCATTTAGAGACTTTATTTTTTTAAGGGATCATTTTGGCTTGAAAATGGCTCAGAAGTTTTGAAAAAGGGCTTTTGAGTGGATTTTTCTCTTATCATGAAAGAGTTTTAATGAGTTCTGAAAGAGCTAAAGAAGTTCAAAACTTGAAAAATCTTATTTAGTGGTTTCAACAAGTTTCGAACCTTGATTTTGGTAGCCTCAAGTTGATTCACTCTATTTGTTTATTTTTTTAAAAACTGTGACCTTATCAGCTTTAGGACTTCAGTCCCAGTTTGAAATCTGAACACCCAAAACTTGGAAAGTATGTCATTTCTCCACTGACATTTTGCTTTAAAATGCACGTGTATCCATTTCAAAAAGCGTCTGGAAATCGGATTCCCGTCCTGTGACAAGTTTCGAGTTGTTTTTCTGAACAAAGGATGTTTCAAAGACCTCGAAATTGCGGTCATTGTCAGTTTTTATTGCGATGGTCAGTGGAGAAACGTGTTTTCCTGATCAGTTTGCTATTTTATTGCTTTAAATTGACTTTCTTGATTCAACTCGCTCAATTAGGAGTATAGGGAAATGACTACTTTCATTGAAAATTAGAAAAAAAACTTTTTTTTTCAAGGATCTAAAGCTCAAAAATTCGTTTTCTTTTCAGAACATATTGCAACGGACCAAAAAAACATTCTCATCGATTTTAAAGCCCTTGAAACGATTTAAAATTCAAAAATCCAAAGAAAAATTTCCCAATAGCCTTTCCAACAGTTCAAAAAACCATTTTCTCTCTTGCCCCAAGTTCTCAAAACATTTTCAAAACCCATCAAACAGGACAGACCACCAACAAAACACTGGTTTCCCTGATTTACAGCGGCCACCTCCAGCAAAAAAAAAAATTGAGAGAAAAAGATGCTGAAAGCGCAACGACCCATCATCCATCAACCTCCGGGGAAATGAATGAAAAAATTGGCTCCTCTGAGGCAGAAAAAGGGGAAATGTATTGGCTGGGGATCGAAAATTATAAGCTTCTCCTTGTTTTATTGGAAAGGAGGGAAATTGAAGGTTTACACGAGGTTTTGGAAAACTGTGAATGTCCTCAGTTATGGGAAAGAATTTTTTGATGGTTTTGAAAGGTTTTAAGAGTCCTCGATTCAAGATTGAGTCGAAAAATAAGCATATTTATAACCAAAACACAGAAAAGCTCCAAATTTTTGGCCCAATTTGGCTGAAATCGGCTAATTTGAACACGCTTCGAGTTCAGAAATCAAGAAAACCATCAAAAATTACCTAAATATACTAATTGAGGATTTGGGAATTACTGGTTTTCCAAGAAATTCGTTTCGTTTCGAGACCTATCAGTCGGGAAATTTTTCCGCCACCGAAGTGCTTTTTTACCCCAAAAATCGGTCCAGTTCATTTTGCTGTAATTTTTTCAAATTTCATCCATCTCTCCCCTCTACAAGCGGCTTTTTAAAAATTAAACACGACCACTATTACATTATTAACATGCCCACAGAGCCGATCCGATCCATCAAACTCTCTCTCTCCCAATCATTTATAATTAGCTGCTCGAATGGACACACAGGAAATTGAAGAGAAAAAGGAGACTGCGGGGGCAGAAAAGAAGAAAAAAAAAACACACACAGACATAGAATAATAATTGCTTTTGGACGGCGGCTGCAACTTTTTGCAACACAAGAAGGGACTTAGGCGCCTAAAAATTCTCTGTGGGACTTTTGGAAGAATTATTGACCTAAGGATTTCTGTTTTTTGGCCTTGAAATGGTTGAAAAGTGTGGCTTTACATGGAAGAGTTTTTCAAAAAACTATCAAAACCTTCATTTTTCCTGCGAAAATGCCCTTTTCATCTCGATTTTTTGCATGCTAGGCATAATTTCAGTATTAATACGGAATATTGATAAGGAATTGTTGAAAAAAAGTGTTTTATCCATATGGTATAGAAGTAGGGTCTTTAGGAAGACTAGATCTGTCATTTGTGATTTTTTTTAAAAAAAGGAAAAAAATTCCCTTTACTCCGTCGAAAAATGGCCAAAAGGCTTGTATTATGAGAGCTATTCAGTTAATCTTAAAGAAAGAAGTATTTATATATATTTTTTTTTTCAATCCTCGTTCTGAAAACTATGAATAATCGTTTTTTCATAAATAACTTGAAGAGTTGAGCTTTTCCACGCGTCTCTGTGGGCGATCAATGTTTTCCTAGACCTGGATCCCTTTCCAATATCAAAGAACAGAAAATGCAGGGCCGAACCTCAACAAAAAATGGAAACAGTCTCCTTCTTTCCTTTTGGGAAGAACATTTGAACCGTTGAGTGTTTCGTCCTCGACGTGCGTCGGCGAAAAATCAAAAAAAAAGCGAAATAAAGAAATGTTTGAAAACACGAGCACGTGTAATGGAAACAGCCTGCACGATTTGAATTTTGAAAAGGTTCCGAAATAGCATTTTTGGGATGATTGATATTGAAAGACCATCAAAGATTGTCGATTTTTGAGATGGAGAGCAAAAAATGGCCCTTTTTGGTAGGAAATCGTTCTGTTGGTGTTCATCTAGACTGTTACAAGTTGCATTTTGTTGCAAAGTTGCAAGTTTGAGAATTCGAAATTTTGGTTTTTCGAAAATTCTTGAAAATCTAAGTTTGAAACGCTCTTGAAAGCGTTGAAACTTGAAAAAGTCCATTTTTTTTTGTTCCAATGCTTTCGAGAACCATTTTTTCCTTTATCACTGTTTTTCCTGCCTAAAAGTGGGTCCACTGTGATCGGAAATCACTAGTTGATGATCAGAATAATGCGCCAAACTCCAAAATGCAATCGTATGATTTTTTGTGGTTATATTTTAAAAAAAAGTCTCTTGACAGTACAACATTTTGCATTTTCCACGATATTCCAAGTAAAATATCGGTTTCAATCTTCCCATTTTTTGTAGCTTTGACCGGTCAAAGTTTATGTCTTCTTTCCCTTTCACTCTCTCTTCCAACTTTCCCCCCTTTCTCTGCGTCTCCTCAGCTTCATCTATTTCGCGTCGGCGGCGGAGCGTTTTGACGTGTTCTGCGGCCCCGACGAGAGATAAAATATATATATATATTACGGCGAGAGGGATCGCTGGGTTCATTATTTTCACTTGGAGTGGTATAGAAATGGAAAGAGAGTGGACAAATGTTATCAAAAAAAGAGCTGTATTTTATGTAAATCGGTTAGGAAAATGATAGTTCGGAGGTCAAAAATTTAAAAAGTTCTTGACCCTTTTTCAATTGGTGGAGAAAAAATTATTAGTTTTGAAAATAGGTCTGATAATTGTGCAGTTTCTCCCTCTAAAAGTTCACAATTTTTCTAAAGTTTGCTGAAAAAATAAGCTTCCAATGACCTATTCTTAGATGTGCAGGTTTGCCCACCATTTCAAATTTTCCCACTCAAAACTTGAAAAACTTCAACTTTCACTCGTCCAATTTCAGTTTTTCTTTTCGCGCTTCAAGGCTAAAATCTAAATGGGAGGCTTTTCAAAGAGAGATGGAGAGACAAATAGAGAGAGGGGGAGAGAAGAGACACAGAGAGGGGAAGAGAAAGAGAGAAAAAAAAAGAGTTTTACATTACGCTGGCCGCTCTGCTCTGCTGCACTACACACACACACGCGCACGCACACTCACGTAAACACTCACGTACGCTCATAAAATCCTCACAAACATAGAGAGAAAAAGGGAGAAAGAGAGACACGTATTCGTCATTTGGAAAACAGACCAAGAGAGGGACCTTTTATCGAGGGGTCGTCGGCCGTACAGATCGGCCGGCGATACTCCTAAACACAAAGAATCGCCTCTCTCTCCCAGGGATAACCAACAACTTTTTTGGTAGGAGAGATTTGAGGGGTTGAGATGGCAAAATGGATGAAGGGACTTGGAAATGAAGCCAAAGAAAATTTTTTTTATTCAACTAAGTGCAAAGGATTCATGAGAATGTCCCTAAGAACAACCTTGACTGTCAGGGGTAGCGAAAAACTAAATTCTGACGGTTATAATTAAGATTCGGGGTCTACAAAGGCAAAAAAAAAGAATTTGCACATAAATATGAACAAATTCAGCATCATTCCTATCATTAAAGCCATCATTCAATTGCTACCATGTTTTGAAGCGTTTACCAGTTGAAAAAACATATTGATAAGTTTCACGGGTTTTGAGAAGATGAAATTGACGAATTTTTGATGTTTTCTGGATTTTAACAGATGGAATTTGGGCTTTTGCCTACCACTAGATCGTCATTCAACTGGTAGCTTTCAGTTTTACGCTTTTATGGAAGTTTGAGGACTTTTAACTCGTGCTGAACATTCTGAAACAGCCAAAAAAATAACTGATATCCAAAAATGTAGCTTCTGAGGCTTTCTTAATCTTTAAATTTGGCCAATTGATGTCCATTACGCGAAAATTTTCAACTTCTGGCTCAAAAATCTGGCTTTTTAGACTGGTTTCCAGAATTTTTCAACATTGAAAAGTGACGATCTTCAGAATCTTGAAGGCGAAATTGTGTTTGTATGTAGTGTCATGAATTTCTTTGAAGCCCAGGAAAGTTTGGTTCTGGAAAAACAGTTGATGGATGTGTTTACAAAAAGTTCAGTTTTCAGCGTTTTTTGTGACTTTTTCCTGTGTTGAGGCCGACTTGTTAGATTTTGTTATGTTAGGTCTTCCAGTTTTTAGCGATTTTCAATCATTTTCAATTTTTTTTTTGAGCCTGAGCATTTTAGCTCGCTTTATTTATAAAGACAGCCAAAAAGGGCTTCTTTAGGTTGACTCTAATCTTTATTCTGATAAAATTTGATGTATTTGAACCTTTTTTCAAGCGTATTCATGACCAAAATTAGCAAGTCTGTACATTCGATCCAGTTCCAAGCTTTTCCATTTGTTTTGAACTTTCTCCTTTTGCTGCCAAGAAGTAATTGGAGACGTGGGAGGGAGCGCCTGCTGGTGGTGGCCCGAAAATTTGCATTCGCAAGAAGGGGGGCTAATTAAACGGTGAAGCGGAACGGAGAAGGAAAAGCTTCGAAAAGAGCGGGCGCCATTTCGTGTGAGTGGGAAAAAGGTCGTCAGTGTGTGTGGGAAACGAACTTTGGTATTGCCTTTGTGTCTTTTCATGTGTGTGTGTGTGTGGGTACACACACAATGGGGACTCCTTCTTGTTATTGGAAAGCTCTTGTTATTTTCAGCCGTGACTGCGAGCTAAACATGGCTTCTTTCAATGGATTTCGACATGAATAAGCAAGAGGGACATTGGGGAATGAAGGGGAAATCTGAACTTTCCATTTCCATTGGATATCCCTGAAAAAAACTTGAGAATCTTGTTGTCTTCCTGTTCTGGATATGCAAAATTGCGTAAAAATGAACAATAAAAGGTATTGAAATGACACAAAACTGGTTGGATGATTGAATAGATCCTTGCAAGGGATTTTGACATTAGAAGCTTGGGAAAATATCGGAAATCTGAAGTTCTTTATGTTCTCGAATAAATTTGAAAGTTTTTGATGAATTGATTGGGTCTATGGCCGTGAATGGCTTCTAAAGAGGAGTTCGGAGATTTCAATTAAAACATTCCTCGAAAAAATGTGACAGATATTGAGATACCATGGGACTGAACTTTTGAATTTTCATGGATTTATTGAGATATTTTTGAATTTTTGAAGAGGCTCAAAACAGTTACAAACATACTGCGCCAAAAAAGAAACTGGTCAAACGATAATTTTCCACTTTTTCCTGTTCAATTTCGTAACAGAAGCTCGTTTTAAAACACAAATCTTCAAGGTCAAGGTTCTGAACAATTTCCAAAGGACAATTTTCGATCTCAGATTTATATCAGAAAGAAAAAGTGTGTAGTTTTGTAAGAGCTTTCACATTCAACGTAATTTGTATTCACAGAGCGGAAATTGTTTCTTTTTTGGAAGTGTACTTTGTACTGGGAATCTGAACTCCTTCAACAAGTGTATAATTAGACATGTTATGTCAGTATAGCGATTTTTGATACAGAAATATTGAAATGCTGGGCGTTGCCTTGGTGATAAGACAGATTTTTGATGTTACACGTGATAAATATTAAAAAATTCTTTTGTTGGCAATCGGGCAAATACTGTATTGAAAAGGTTTTCAAGTAGAAGACTTTCCCGTTTGAAATGGTTCTTGGGGTACTTTTTATAAACATTTTAAAGAGCGAAAATCTTAATTTTCTTAAGAAATTCAATCATGTTGATCACAAATCACAATGACACATGTATAAAAAGACATGTGACGCCCTTTTTTGGTGTTTATTTTGGCTCCGATCCACCAGAATATACACACATTTCATCGATAACAGTTCTTATCAGTTGAAAATTGATTTTTGAAGACTGGAAACGAGTGAGAAATTCAGTTTTTAACTGCCAATTTAGTCTTGCTGTTAATTGTGTTTTTATTCAAAGATCAAGACTTTGCTGTAAAAAGAAAACTTTCACTTCATCACTAATTATAACCTAGTCATACTTCAAATCACCATCCTCGCCCCTGAGAACACTTGATTGACCCGAGGAGAATAATTATAAGGTTCCCGGAAGAAAATAGCTGTTTTTGTTATTGAAATGAAGATGATGTTCTAATGGGCTACAAGGTCAGCTGTTCAGTCTTTAGGGAAAATTGGCCGTTTCAAGGTTTTACCAGGTTCGAAAAGAGGTTTTGGATGAAAGTGCAGACTTGATCTGATGAGTTTAAAATACTAGAAATTATGAATTTTATACACTGGATCAAGTTATTGAAACATCGTCTTTTCTTTTTCCAAACAGAAAGTGTCAAATGAAGCCAATGATAGCAATGTGGACAGGGGCCTTGACCTTGTAAAGATAAAAAAACACAGCGATAAAAATTGATGATAATACGTCTGGACAAGGGTTTGTAGTTCAATTCTAGTCCCTTTGAAAAATAAAAAGAAAGGAAAACATTTTGATATGAATGAAACTTTTGGGGAAAAAAAAAGTCAAGAGGGAAAATCTTGTAAACGTTGTAAAAAAAATGATAAAAATGATGAAATTTGTATCAGCCTGTTGGCTCCTTCCTGGGATCAAACTCGTATTTGAAATCGAAGCAGAATTCGAAATTTTGAAGAAACGATGGTATCGCTGTTTTACTGAACTTTCCTCGACAGAAGTCATCTATAAATTCGGTTTAACTGGGAGCCTTACGTTTCAAAATCCGAACTGCAATTGAGAGCATCAACATGTTACACATGTAAATCAGTGGATCAGTGCTCAGAAACGAGTGAACTGTTGTTCCCACGAACCTTTGCTTTCATCCTATAAATTTGATTCAAGAGAAACTTTCTTCTCACGCTTCTAGAAGGATTCCTCCTCTGAGAGCTTGTTGAACATGAAATAGGTTAAAAGCATGATTAACTGGGGAAATTTCCCATCCAATTAAGCTTGCGCAGAAACCTGACAGCAAAAAAAAAAAATCAAATAGCGTTGAACATTGAGAAAGATTGCACGGAGAGCACTTTCTACTGCAGGAGAACATCATCTTGACAAAAATCCTTTGAAATTCTTCCGGCCAAAATTCTCAAATACTCGGTGGAAGTACTGGATTTCTTGACCTTCAGCTCAAAAAATGTTAGCGACAAACATTCGAGCCTATAAAATCAGTTTGAGGGCATGTTTTGTCTTACATTTTTGGATAGTAGTCCTTCCCGACCTTCAAGTCAAAAATGTCGATTAAAAGAATTTTTCAATCGTCATTGAATTGATAGAAACGTCTGCAGCGTTCGGTGACATTTTTTTGAATATATTGGCTGCGGATCTTTCATAAAGCTGAAGCTAAAAAAGCTTTGGAATGATAGAACCCACTTTTTTCTACTGTGCCTGGATAGTGGGTCACAAGTGTCACCTTACTGTTTTGGTAGAATGCCTTGAGAATTCAACATATAACACTTGGTAGTTGTTTGATAGCAAAATGAAATTCCCTGAGATTTTGAACCGCATTTCATCGTAACACTGGGGAGAACATCTTCTTTCCAAACTTCCGACCCTACAAGAGCAGTTGAAATTCGATTTTTGCCTCACTTTCTGGCATCCGAGTAAGCATAATCTCGCTTCAAAATCCCACAACTCCAATTATTCTGTGAATCTTCATAATTTCCTTCCACTCAACTTGGAGCCAAGTATCTATGTCTCCAGTTCTGAAAGGACTTCTAAAAATTCCTTTTTTTTTTACTTTTTTGAATACGCTTTAATCCCTTCTTTCTTTTCATCCCCTCAACCACGACTGATTGACTGCTCCCATTAAAAATTAAACTATAGAAATCTGAAGAATATTGGACGATTTTGAGGTATACCCGGGATCCGGCGGCGCTTGTACGGCTGGTTGTCTTCTGCCGGATGGGAAGAGGCTCCTCGCCGGCTATTCGGATGGCAGCTTGAGTGAGTAAATGAGGAAGTCTTGGTACAGATCTTGTTGTCAAATCAGCACGTTCACGGTTTTTGAATTATTTTTTTGGAAGAAATGAGGTCAAGTTTAATTTTATGAAAAGCATTGTTTCACGTCATTTTTTTTGTAAGAATGTCGACAGCTCAGGCTTTTCAAGTTTCTGTAGATCTTCAACAAGAATTGAATGTATAGAGTCTGGAAAAGAGACGTATATACCTTGAAACCTAGAAAAAGTCTATTATAAAGGAAAGCGAAGAACTAAACTCTCAGTTTTTGAAATTTTTGTCGACCTTGGTAGGAGTTGAACTTACAATCTTTCAATCGTATATTTGAAGCTTCTCGGCTTTCCAAAGCTTAGGCTTACCTGAAACCAATAATTATCAACTTTCCTGGAACCAATGATTATCAAATTTGAAAAATCATATCTCTAAAAGAAAGAGTTTGAGAAGGTAGCGACTGTGAGGAGTTCTAGTCTAGACATCCAGAAGGTTATTTTCTTTTAGAAAATTTATGACTAAAATAATTATTTTTTTCGTGAGGAGAGTCGAACCTGCGACCATACGAGCCTCAGAAAATCTCAAGACCCTGTCTCGAAATGTCTCTAAATGTTCGAAATGAGGACTGGTCTCGATGTGGAATTCTTCCATCCTTATCGTCTCGAGGTCCCGAGACGTGTCTCACAAGTTTCTCGTCTCGATTTTTCGAGATGATCTTTTGAAAATTTATTGAATAGTCTCAAAAAATTTGGGAAATTCGCCTCGTCTCAATCTTAAAGAAAGCACTTCTCAAACAACCCTGCAACGGAGCCACTTTTCACTTATTTTTCGAACAAGTCCTCTTTTTAGCTGTGACCGTTTTTCTTCTGTTTCCGTACTTGTGACGCTGTTCTTTCGGAACAACAAAAACAAGAGGAAAACTGAGGAGGAAGCTTTTAGTGGCGGCTCCTCTTATCCTCCTCTTTTTGAATTGGCTATTTTCGCCGTCGCCCTTTTCGAAGCCTTTGAGTGTTTAATCCGCTTATGCGTTTTTGCTACAACTGTTGGGGATTTGCAAGAGTTTTTTTTTGAGATTTCACATCATAGTTTTGGAAGTGATAAATATATCAGTTTTTATATTGCAAATAAATGAGGGATTTTTATTTTTCTGAACGTTATGAGCTCTTCTTAATCTTAAAAATAATTTTAAAAGTTCAATTAAAAAAATTCGCAGATTTTGGATTTTTTTTTTGCGCCTAAATAGGTCTTTTCCATTCGTCATTTGAAGGCGCAAATTCGAGTTTTTTTAAATTCTAATATCTCCAATTTTCTTTCTTAAAACTTCTCTGTTCTCTGGTTAGTGTTAATATCTTTTTCTGACACACCAGATTCTTGAAAAAACGGCCTTTTTAAAATCGCTGAAGCATTGCTTATCTCACAGCTGTACGAAAAACAGAAAACACCCCCCGATGACATTTCAAAATGTCGTTTTTACATATTTTTAATATTCTATTTTTTTTATTCTGCTCGAATGGTCCGTTTTGTTGTGCGTGGGGAGATTTGAATACGAATCGTGGGAACTTTTTGATGCCTCGGCGAGTGTTTTGAATGGAAAGGACGTCGCGTGAAGAACATGGGAACAGAATATTAGCCTTTCTTTGGCGAAAAAAGACTAAAAAGAAAACGATAAATAGGTCCCAAATCATATAGAAAGATAGAAAAAGAGCTTAGGGTCAAAAATAGAATTTTTTTTTTGAGATTTCATGCAAAAGGCTTCTTGCAGTTCATAAGTGCTTAGTGGGTTCTATAGGGTTTGAATAAATGGAGCACTGAAAAATTTTCTTAAAACGTGGGTATTAAGAATGTTCATCTCCTCGAAAAAGATAAGAAAAGCTCGGATTTATATCAGGGAAATCTACGAGAACCCTAAAAAATGGGAAATCCATTTGGAAACCTCGGACTTTGTTTCTGTACTTGGTGATGAAAACCAGATCTTTTGAGAGGAAAAAGCGGTCAAAAATATTGGAATTGAAGCCGTTATCAAATGATTATCATCGTAGAAGTAAAAAAAAAAAATCAATTTTTACTAAGAAAAATATCTAACATGAACTACAATGGAATGTTAAATTACTAGTTAATTGGCGCTTTTTTTGGATTATACTGAAAATAATTTTCAAAAAAACTTCCCATGAAAAACTGGAATTGTTGATTTGACAACAAGGACTTCGAAATTAAGTTTTCAACCAAGTTATTCTGATTTTTCTAGAGCTATGGAACCTTCGCGAGGAAACGAGTACGAGCAAAAATTTCTACTCGCCAATTACAACGATTGATCATCACGTTTCGCAGCCGATCGCCGTTATTGGAACACAGAGCGGTAATAATTTGATATTTCTATAAATATAAGTAGGCTTACCCACTTGGCGAACACCCTGAAATAGCTTTTTTCGGCTTTAGAACATCCCTAATTGAGTTGGTAAGAGGACCGCCTTGATTACGAACGTAAAAATTGAAATAATGAATTTTTTTTTGTACCTCCATAGTTCTTACTTTTGACCCATTAACACTAGGATATGTATTTGATAATTTATTTCTATCGCAGAAGGTTCAAAAAAGCTGGCTGAAGAAGTTTGGTAACTCTAAAAGAGCTTTTGGATTTATGAAGATAGGGCAGCTATGAAAATTGTCGTAGCGCAAGTATATGACCGCAAATATCTCTCCTAATCATTCTTTTTTTTTCAATTTGCAACAGTTACAGCCTTTGTTCTTGAATTCTCGTTCTAGGTACAGTACCGCTCAAAAGTCTATTAAGTTTTGGTTTTTTTGGGGATATCTCAGCGAGTACTTATCCGATTTATATATAACTTTCAGGGATAATGTAAAAATATACTTTGAAACATATACGGTATACAAAGACATGTCCGCAATGACTGTGACGCGTTTTAGGCATTTTTTTATTGAATTCCATTTTTTTGTTTTTTTATGCTTTTTATTTTTTTATTTATTTTTTTATTAAATTTTTTTCAAAAAGTAATAATGTTGCCATATGTTTTTCGTGTTTTCAGACATGAGAAGAACCTCTGAAAAAAAGGATCTGACTGATAACGACAAAAGAGCCATCGTTGTGGGTCGTCAAAATGGACTGACCATGATGACGTTGGCAGGAATGTTCGGCGTGACAGAGGCGGGCCATTTCTCAGTTCCTAAAGCGTCAGAAAGCTCAAGATGGCTCTACTAACAGCCAACGCACTGGAAGACCACGTGTCACTGATCGTAATGACGATAGGAACATTTTGAAGACGTCTAGAACCAATCCAAGACTCACCGCCCCTGCGATCAGACGGGAAGTTTTCTTGAATTCGCCATCTTCGCCATCCGTCTCGACCGTGAAACGACGTCTGAATGCTGCTGGAATCATGGGAAGACGTCCAGTGAAGAAACCGCTGATTTCTGAAAAGAATCGAGCCGCCAGGGTGAAGTGGGCAAAGGAGCATCTCAACTGGACCCGTCAAGACTGGAACAAGATTCTGTGGTCCGACGAAAGCAAGTTCCTCCTCTTCGGGAGTGACGGAATTCAGTGGGTTCGTAGACCAATTGGGTCCAGATATCATCCGAAATACCAATTACCCACCGTGAAACATGGTGGAGGTTCTTGCATGGTGTGGGGCGCCTTCTCTGGAAGTGGCATCGGACCGCTTCATCGCGTGAACGGCATCATGGACAAGCACGTCTACAAAGACATTCTCCAGAACCAGATGTTGCCGCACTTGAGAGCCATGGGCCGTGGGAGTGTTTATCAACAGGATAACGATCCCAAGCACACTTCACTGTTCGTCAAGGTGAGAAAAATTGACAAGTAATTCGTATGGTTTTGAAACTCAGGACTGGTTCAAGAGCCCTCGGGTCAATGTCATGGGGTGGCCAAGTCAATCTCCGGACCTGAACCCGATCGAACATCTCTGGGAAGAGTTGGAGCGACGTTGTGCCAACAAAAGAGCCAAGAATTGCAACGAGAAGTTTGCTCAACTGCTGTCTGAATGGAATCAGATCCCCATGTCTACCATCGACACTTTGCTCAATTCTATGCAGAGAAGATGCCAGGCAGTGATTGACGCCAGGGGCTTCGCAACCAAGTACTAGGTCCCGAATATTGTTTTTAACAATGTTTTTGTGTTGATAAAAAAATTTTTTTTTGTTGAGCTATGATTTTTTTAATTGAAAAATAGCAAAAAATTCGATTTTTTTCGAAAAATTCGTTTTTTTCTCGAAAAAAATTATTATTCTTTGAGCTAGCAACTTGAAATTTCGCCAGAACACGTATGTCTCTCTCAGAAAAACTATGAAAAAAATTTGAATCGATATCGCATTTCAAAAAAATTTATCCCCAAAAAAACCAAAACTTAATAGACTTTTTGAGCGGTACTGTATATAGGATTTTTAAACGGACATATCTCTCTTCTTATCAAAAAATGAAGCTTTTTTTTTGAGGGTCAGTATTAGCTTTCTTTTTGATCTAGGTTTATATGATTCGTAACGGTCATTTATCTTCTCTTTTTAACGAGGGACGATAAAACTCAGTAGTTTTTTGTCCCTGTTAATACCCATTTTTTCGGGGTCATGTTGGTTTTCGGACGGATTTAATGGAGTGACCTCGTTTTTTTTTTTCCTTAGTTGCTGTCAAATCACAGCTGTATAAAAGAGATTGGAAGTGAATTGATCAGTTTTTGGGGTTTTAAATTGGAAAATTGGAATTTTGGCCGAGAAAAAAATCGCTTCTGAAGAAATTTTTTTATCAGTTCCACAATATTATGAAGTTATAATCAATGAAAAATTGTAAGAAAAACGTCTAATTTTGGAAAAAAAGATTGTTAGAAAAGCAAGTTGAGATTAAGTTTTCTATGAAGTGCGCCCGACTTTAAAACGGCTTACGCTTGATGTTTAGGAGCTCCAGAGTGGTCCCTATAGGGGCCTTGGAGGGTCTCCTCTAGGGACCACTTTACCAATCCCTATAGGGTCCACTAAAGCTTGTAAAAGTGGCCCCTTTAAGGGTCGTGCTAGTCGATAATTTTTAGGAATTCTATGCGAAGAAGCAATGCGAAAAGCTAAAAAATAACATTTTTTGAACAAAATTGAACAAGCCCTATAGTGACCACCTTGATTTTACCACTATAGGGACCAATTTTTCGGTAGCTATAGGGGCTGTTTTCCCACTCACCTCTATAGGGACCACTCGAAGATTCCTAAGTAGTTATAATACCTGACTTTCGATTTGATCCATAACTTCAGCCAATATTTTATCTTTGTATTTTCAAGAAAAGAAGGAGAGAAATAGCGTAACAGAAGTAGAGGTTCAGACGCTTCACAGTTTTTTTTTTTGAATTGTTTTTAGGCAGCCGTAAATGGCCTCTAAACGATCAAACTTCAAGTTTCGACCAGGAAGCTATTATAATTTTTTTTTTCCCCTATTCTTTGATGTTTGGAAGAGGTTCCGCGTTGAAAATGTTATGTTCGTCCTAAATCATGTGCGATTTTCCCACCTGCAAACATACGAATTTCTGATTCATTTTTCTGGGTTGAACGCTTTTTTTTTCCTTAAAATGTGGTTAGTGGGCTCAAGGAACACCTGGAATAGAGTGGAATAGGATAAAAATTAATTTGGGGGGAATGTTTATGGGATTAAGCTATAGAATTTGATTTAAAAAAAGTTTTATTGGTTAAAAAAATATTTTCAAAGGCTTTGAGGTTACTGGAATGAAATATTAATAATAAAAAAATTATTATATTACTCTGAAAATTGTGAAATCTCACGAAAATTCGCTCCATTATCTTTTCTTGAAGAAGCTCAGACATTGGTAAGCCAAAACGGACGTGCTCCGGACCGTTTTGAACGATTCTAGGGATCACTTAAGAGTTTTCACGCTACTAAAGTGGTCACTAGAAATGCCCAGATATGTCCGTTTCGGGTTACCAATGTCGGAGCTTCCTCAAGAAGAGATAATGTAGCGAATTTTCAAAGTAATGTTTCATTCCAGTCATCCTCAAAGCCTTCACACGTCCGTTTCGCGTTACCAATGTCTAAAAAAAAATTAAAGTTGACAAATGAGTTTTTTTCAGGAACGATCAACCTTCTGAACACAGGATCGGCGGATAATGTGATGAAGAAGATCGCTCTGTACCCACCGCCTGGCGATAATAGTGTCCCGGTTCGTTTTTGGGAATTTGGAGAAGATTGAGAATAATTTTTGGCCTTGATATGTTTTTTCATAGTCCTGTAGATTTCGTGCTCAGAATTTCCAATCAAGTGGCTTTCAGAAGCCGAAAGACGAAGACATGGAGGACGAAGACGAGGTCACCAACTGTGTGGAATGCGCGGCGATGGCCCCTTCGCATCCTTGGTTCGCCGTCGGCCGCAACGACGGCTCTCTGTGCGTCTACGAGGTGGACTCGACGACGCCGAGGTCCATCTTCCATGCTCCGGAGGGACAGGCATGACCTTCTGAACCACCCGAGAGACTGAAGGATTTTCCAGGCGATCGTCAAGGTGGTCTGGTCGATGGAGGGCAACGCGCCGTACATCACCTGCGGGTCCATCGACGGCACCGTCAGGGTTTTCGACGCCCGGGATAGCTCCCTGGTTAAGGTGAGTAGCGAAAATAAGGACAGTTTTTTCATAACGCTTTGAAATTTTGTGACCGCATCTGGAATGGCTTGACGCGTTACGGTCAGAATTTTTTCTCAAGATTTTTACGGTGCTTTCCAATCCCCCTCCGCTCAAGCTCTTTCTTAACGGCTGCGCCTTGAGCCATTCCAAGTGCGACCATTATCTTCCAAATGGACATTTTAAAAAAAGGACAGATTTGAATAGTAGAATTTTTCGAAACTTTATTCTTTCGAATGTAATTACTTTACACGGATTTGAACGTCTTTTTAATATTGAATTTATTCTAAGAGCTTCAATTCTTTGAATGCCGAGTCCTAAGACCACATTACGTTTGGATCCTTGTAAATATAAATAAGCGCTTTACGCCCTCAAAAATGCGGCTTTAACGTCGTCCCTAATGCGAATATTCTCCTTTCAATCTCCTTTTGAGCTTTTTCCCATGTGAAAAAGAAATCTGTCGACGTGAAAGGCTACTTTACTAATAACGCATGAATCCGGTCACTGTCAAGCCTCCCAAGCTTAAAAAATGCGACTAATCTTCTATTTTCAATATAAAAAAAGAACCCACGTGTCACCCATGATATAGCTAATAACAGGCATTGGGAGGATCTCGAGAGACTTTTTTCTTGACCGCGAAACGTCTCGTTAATCGGTCTTACGGTATTAACGGATTGGGAAAGAAAGGCAGCGTATTAGTGCGTGGTGGACTAATCTTTGAGCGATTCTTGATCCGTTGGGATTGGATATTTCCGGCGATTGTACGAGGGTTTTTGAGATATATTGAAGATTTGATGGATTGAAGGAAATTGAGCATTTCTGCGCTGAAAATATTTGAAAAGAAATCTCCTAATGCAACACAATTCGAATCTTTTTTATTCAAAAAGGCATTCTTATCAAGAGAAGTAGACGAAAATTGATGATTTTCATAAATTTATAGGGAAAAGCTGAATATTTCGACTTTAAGAGCACTTCTCAAAACCTGTAAAATTGAAGAGAAACTTGAAAAAAAATTTTCATATAGTGCGATGAAAAATCGTTTTTGGATTTGAAAGTATCTATAGAGATTTAGAAATTTTCAAATTTCAAAATTTTTCTCTTCGTAAATTAGTTAGGTTATTTTTTATCGAAGATGCTAAATTTAGAAGCTTTATTGAAAAAGAAAAGCTGTTATGCTTGGAAACAACTAGACCGAGTTCAGTTCTGGGAGGATTATACCAGAAAAATCATAAATTTGAGGAATTTAAAGGATCTGAAATGAGAACTGAAATTTCAAAAATGCACCACTATTCTTTGCCTTGAAGACTGTTGCTTTTGTTAGATATTCATGATTTTTTTTTTGTTATGCCGTGTTCAATTTGATTCCGCGAAATTCAAAATGATCACTGACTCTGCAAAATTTAGTGATATTTTCCTTTCTCTAACGGATATTTTGCATTTCGCGGAATCAAATTGAACACGGCATTAAAAATTGAAATATGAGGGCTCTACGGAGAAAAGTGACCGCATTTCATCAATTTTTATTAAAATTATTCAATTTTCAGGAGCTCGGCAACGGCGGCGACGAAGTTTTGGACCTTCTCGTGCTCCAATCGAACCCCCTGCGAATTATGACGGCTGGAAGTGCCGGAATCGTCCGAATCTTCGATTTGGACTCTTTTTAAGCCCATTTTTTGTTATTTCTTGTTGATCCACCTGTTATCTTGTTAGTTTTGTTAGAACTTATAGTTTTTACTCGGTGAAAAAAAAGTATTTTCTTAGTTTTTCAACCGGTTTCCCTCCCAGTTTCCCTTTCAAAGTTGCCTTGTTTTCTGTTGATTTTTCGTTTGTTATTAATTGATAATTCTATTGAATCGTTTGTTGTTGGTTTTTCCTAACAGAATAAATTTATTTTCTCGCGTTTTTTGGCTTTTTTCGTGTGAAAATGTCATTCCGTGGTTTGTACGGTTGAGAATGTTTGTGGTTGTGTTTTTTTTTATTGTACTGTATATAGGGACCGCAAAGCCACGCCCCTTTTCGCGATAGAAAAAGTGGCTTTTTTTTGGTGTTCAACTTTCATTTTGCTGTAGTTGCAAAATATGTGGAACTGGATAATAAATTTTGGCACACATGTACAAAAAAGCTTCCTCTTTCGTTTAAAAAATATTTCACGCTTTTTTGATGCGTTCGCGCGGAATGTCGTACAAAAACGTGAATGGAACTAAAAAATTTTGTCGTTTTTTGCTTTTTCAAGTGTTTTCAGGTCGAACGCACTCTTTCTTTTTTTAAATAATGATTTTTGATTCAAGTAACGGTAATTTTAAAACAATAAAATAAAAAAATTCGTCTTTGCCAAAAAAATTTTTAGGGAGTGCCGAAAGTCATAATTCAAAAATATCGTTAATAAGCGAATATAATCGAGTTTTTTTGTTTTTTTCAAAATTTAGACCATGGGCTTACTTAAATTTTTTTCTCCACAGCATATGTGCTTGAAAAAGTTGTTTGATACGCAAAAATGCTCTTGAAACTAGATAATAAAATCAGCGGCGTTTATCACACCGAAAGCGGTCGAACGCAGGTTTTTTTAAACGATTATATAAATTTATTAGTAAAAAAATCTTTCAATTAAAAAGAATAAAAATAAAAAAATTCGTCTTTGCCAAAAAAATTTACGGGGGCCGTTTTAAGGCAGCGATCGTTAAACGAGGCCAAAAGCACTAAAAAAACAGTTTTTTTCCGAAGTGAATATCCACGGAAAGATTGAGTAAAGATTTGCGAATATATTCTGATAAAAAAATAGCTAAATTACTTCAAGTTTTTTTCTTTTTTTGAAATAGGCAATCTGTGCTATTCAAACGGCTCAAAGGGTATGGCGGATGGAAGCTCCCTTCGCTAGACCTAACAGCTTGGCGCAGCGCGTGCGCTGCGATTTTTTTCATTTTGAGGTCGCGAGTTCGATGCCCGCAAGCGTCAGTTTTTTTGTTTTTCTGGAAAAATACCGACTTTTTCGGCAAACTAGCTGATTAGCATTATTTTAGCACTCTATTATGATTTGTTACATCATAATAGACCAGTATCAAAAACTTTTTCTGGAAGAAAAAAATCGAGAAAAAAATGTCAAAAAAATGGATAATACCAAAAATTTCAGTACTAAAAAAATGGTGCGCGGCGCGCCACATTTTTCGTCATAACTTTTTTTCATCCTCAATCTTTTTTTGAAAAAAACTAAACGGTTCTGAGTTTTGAATCGAAACAGCTATCAAACCATACAAAGCTCAATGCTGAAAAATTTTTTTTGAAAATTCGTCTGCGGTCCCTAACTGTATATTTGAATTGTGGTTGGTGTTTTGGGAATTTTTCCATGAGAAAGGGTTCAAGAAGCATTTTGATTTTTTTTTTTCAATACTTTTAATGAAAATTAGTTTCGGGAGCATATGCTTCAAAAAGGACTTTAAAAAGCGCAAATTTTAGAAGAAGCGGCAAAAAAAACCAATTTTTGAGAGGCAAGGGATAATTTTTTGATTTTAAAGGTTTGAAAGAGAAATTCTATCCACAACTTTAGTGGCCACTATAGAGGCTTGCCAAGGACTACTTGGAGAGGACACTAAAGTGGCCACTATACCCACCTCTATAGTGGCCACAATTTTTCTTTTTAGTGGCCACTTCAGTAGTTTTTAATCCCGTATTCCTTCCAGTAACACCGATGAATTTAAAACAAACAGATTGGACCAGTTATGTTGATCCATTGACCCCTAAAGAGGCCACTAAAAATTTTTATTGGTCTAGTAGTAGCACTTCGACCTATATAGTGGCCACTAATTTTTAAACCCTTAAGTGGCCACTAGATTGACTACTAATTTGGCCACTAAAACACTTTTTGATAATATTATTATTTCTTAAATAATTGCAAATAATATTTTTTTCAAGGCCTTCACTTTTTGGGAAAGGCTCAAAAAGTATCAAGTAATTTTTAATTTTCATTATTTTTGCATTTTTATGCCTTCAAAAAAACTCTGAAAAATCGCTCAGTTCAGAATATTTTTGGACCAAAACTACTATTGGAAAAGAAGGTTGAAATACGTTTCGAGACATGTACAAGAATCTTCTCTTAATAGAAACTGTAATGGAAAGCTTGAAATGGCTCTTTTCTCGTCAGCTGATCACGATTTTCTCCCTCTTCCGAGACGCGGGACTCGTCTCGGTGCATGCGCCTTTAAACTAGCTCGAAATTTTGTTGTATTTTTTTAAATTTTAACTTCAATCGAGAGAACTTCTACACATAGTCACTGAAAAAAATCACAATTTTTGAAGAAAAAGGAAGCATTTTTTTTAATATACAACTGCTTTCAGAAAAGCTCTTGAGCTTAAAAACTTTCGTTATATTTCTTTGAATTTCAAGTGAAATAGAGAGGACTTCTGCTCATAATTACTGATAGAATCAGAATTTTCCCTATACAAAAGCTTTCAAAAGCTCTTAAGCTTGAAAGTTCGGCTCTATTAAAGGCGCAGGCCGCTCGAAGAAATGCGCCTTGTAGTAACGAAAAATTGACGCGGAATGGGCTATATAACCTATTTCGGTTCAGAAATGGCGACAGCAGGCGCCGCGGCTCCTGGAGCGCCCTCGACGACGTACGTCATGTACCGGAACACGACCCTCGGCGAGGCGCTACAGAAAACTCTTGAAGATCTCGTCAGCGATCGTCAGTTTTTGCCAAGAAATTTGAAGTTTTTTGCATCTTTTTCTTCATAGGGGAAGTGCAGAAGCTTGCAATTGAAAGAAACTTGGATGGGGCGGGGGGCATTTAGCAACGTCATCAAGTAGAAAAAACTGCGAGTTATCTTACATGAGGTGCGCAAGCTCGAGGTAGTGTATGATGAAACTTTGCACATACTTCAGGGACTTCAGGTCCTTCTGAATCCAAAGAAATTGAAAAAAAGGTGTGATTTTTGTGTTCTAGTCGAGTTATGGCACCTCAAGTCAAGTTCCATCGGGGCAAAAATCACTTATCATCATAATTCCACTTTTCTTTTCTACCTTTTTGAAAAAAATCAAAAATTAAATTTTTACTGTAATCAAAAAAAGCAGGTATAGGGCTTCCAAGCTTCTTTAGAAGTTCCATCAGGGGGCTGAAAAAAACTTTTCTTCATTATTATCCACTTTTTCTTTGATCCTCTAGTTATCAAAAACTCGATAAAAAGATTCTCCCAATCTTACAAATGGTTCAATTGATCAATAAATATGCTAACATTCATCCAAATTCTGAAATCGAGCAGATTATTTTGGAACTTTGATCATTTTCGGTGCAAAGTATAGCCAATTTCCGGCAAGTTTCCCTTTTTTTATGACCGTATTTTACCAAATCCAACAAAATTTCGCTCCAAGACCACTTTTTTGCCGTTTCTTCATCAAAAGTTCGGAAAGAAGTTTTTTTTTAAGGGTAGCTTTTTTTTCTTGCGGTGCTTTTAAAACTTGACGGTCTTGCCGGAACCCACTATGGGAGGATAGAAGAATGCCGTGTTCAAAGTAATTTCGGCGATTTTAAAACTGACACGTTATTCGGTTATGATTTTGCGAAAAAGGCAAAATCGGGATTCCGAGAACACGCAGAAAAGGTCCTATAGCGATATATCGCGATATATGCTTTTACGGTGACTTTTACGCGGAAAAATTATAAATTATGAAAATTTTGGGCATTTTTAACGAAACATTCGAAACTGTTTAGAACTGATACCGGAAAGCCTGGTGCCGAAAGTGCTGGCCATCTACGACAAGGCGATCAACAAGGCGCTGTCGACGAGGGCCAAGAACAAGGTCACTTTCCGGTCCGACAAAGCTGCGCGCGTATCGAAACTGCGACAACGTCTGGACCTTCATCCTGGAAGGCGTCGACTTCCGCGAGATCGTCGAGGGAAAGGTCATTTTTTGGGAGAAAACTGTGAAACATTGACATAGAAAAATAGCAAAAATTTATAGCTGAAACCCTAAAATTGGTTCATAGCCCATTCCGCAGCAGTTTGTCACGATTTTTTTTTATTTTCTTCGAGCTAGGGAGCCCTTTTTCGAACAGCGCGGCCTGTGGCTCTGCATGCGCCTTTAATATAGGCCAAATTAAAGGCGCATGCACAGAGACAGGCCACGCGCATCAAAGAGAAGAGTACTGTAGACCGGAGGGAAGCAAAAATTGGCCAGAGTCGGGCTGAAGAAGAAAAATGTAACAGAAAGATGGATGATTTTCAAGAAATTTAAGCTTTGGACTTTTTGGCCAGTGGCTATATTGGCTCAAAAAATAGAAGATAATGACATTCTGAGCGTTTTAGTGATCATCTACAGGAATTACCAAGAAAAAAAAGATTGATTTAATTTTGAATTTTGAATTAGGTTCTAGATTGAGCTAAACATACGGCTTTTTATCATGATTTCTTAGAGCTCAGCTGTTTTTTTCAGAAAAATTTATCTAATTAAAAAAATAACTTTCTGTGTTTTTTTCAAGACCTGGAAGCTGTCTTGACTGAGTATTCAACGATAATCCTTTTTTCCGAACAGGACAAGTTTTAAGCTCACTCATGCGCCTTTAAAAAATGTTTCGAACTGAATAAACTTTACATAGAAGCTCGTACGGTAGACCGGAGGTTTTCTGAGAAAGTCTAGGGATCACTTTAAGTGTGCTGGCGCCGCTAAAGTGGTCACTAGGAATGCCTCAAGCTTTTTCTTTCCTCGTTACCAGGGTCCGAGCTAATAGTCTTATAATTTTCGAACTTTTTCAGCTTGAAAAAAGTAAAAATTTTTGTGAGAGCATTATCTGTAGTTTTTCATTCTACTAAACTTCTTCAAACACGAAATTCTGCTTTCAGAACATTCGAAATGTCTCAAAATGAAATTTCCAAAGAATACTTTTTAGGTGAACCGTGTGAAGTTTGTCGCGTGTGACGGATCGAACAAAGCCCTCCTGTCTGCCTAATTTCTTGAAAAAAACATTATTATTTTTTTTTCATTTTTTGACCTAATGTGCATATTTTTCCCATTTTAAGTACCCTATTAATAATAAGAGCTCCCAGATTCTAACAAAAAGAGAAATGTATATATTTTAAAGTTTCATTAATTTATTACTCTTGTCTTCGGTTTCCTGGTGATTGCCTCTGCACATACTTTTTTGCTTCTTCTTGAAATTTGTTTAGCTTCTTCCTATCATATTTACCCTCCAAAAAAAAGTAACCTTCATTTATTTTCGGGATTTTTCTTTGTGGTTGTGAACTTGGCCTTCTTGTGATATGATGATTCTTTGAGACCCTTGTGATTCTGTTCCTATGCCTTATTCCATTGCAAAAAAATATCTATATTTTCTATAAAACGGTTTTTTTCATCGTGTTTCTCTATTGGTTTCAAGTTGAGAAAGCAAATACTTATATTATAATTTTTTTGCCCGTTGAAGGTGTACCATAAAACGAAACAAGTTGAGTGATACCTATAGGGTATTTGAAACCTTGTTAGAAACACTCGGATCGATCATTTTCTTCAATGAAAACAAGCGAAAATCACTAAGAATAACTGCCGAGATAAACGCGAGACACTGGCGGTACATTGACGAGCTCGCAAACATCTCGCTTTTTTTCTCGCGCAGGTCTCGCATTTTTCTGGGCGCGAGCTCGCATTTTTCTAGGCGCGAGCTCGCATTTCTCTCGCAATTTGAAAATTTCCGAAATGCAAGATAAATGCGAGATGGCGCCGTGAAAAATGCGAGGTCGCGCCGAGAGAAATGCTGGATCGCGCCTAGAAAAAAGCGACATTTTTGCGAGTTAGTCAATGTACCGCCGTCAGTTATTCTTAGTGATTACGAAAAATCGAAACTGTCGTCCAATAAAATGCTTGTGTGCAGACACGCTTGCACAAAGGACATTAGAAATCCCGCGCAAAACTGTCATCGTCTTTTTTGTCCAAGGATTTTTACGGTTTTATCTAGATTTTTATTTTAATCTTTCTTATTTTATTCATCTTTTTATCAAGTAAGGCTAGTTTTTTTATGAGCTTCCTTGTGCGAAGAAGCTCGAAAACAGTTTTCAAACACATTCGGAATTCATTAAAAAAATATAAGGATATAACGATTGAATTCTGCGCTTCATGGAGTCAATTTCGATTTTGAGTTTTTCCGCTTGCATTTTTCGAAGAAAAATGTGTATATAGTTCGCCAGTGTGATAATCTCACGAAGTATAAAAAAGTAGTAGGCAAAGAAATATTATTATGGAAACATTCTTTTAAAAAATTCAAATTTACTTTTCAATCTTCATTTTTTTGAACGCTTCAGATCTAAAAAAAACCTAATGGAAAATGTTTTGCTCGAGTTTCAGTATATTTTTTCTTTGAAAAATCGTCAAATTTTCCCTCATTAGTATAAGTAAACCACTTGAAATTTCTGAATGTTTTTGAGGGTTTTTCGAAAAACCGCCAAAAGTTTCAGTAAATGCGCGCCAACGCACATTTTTTCGAAAAGTGTTTTTTACTTCTTTGTTTTTGTTTTGCTCATCGATACTTCAAATTTGATTAATTTTCAATTAGTTTAGGTGGCTTTATCTTTCATTATCAAGTTATCTAGAAAATGTGCATTAAAAGTTCATTTGAAGATGATTTTAGAAGGATGAATTGATTTATTTCATTTCCAGAATAGAGTTTTGATGAGATTCGTGTAATTATTAGTCATTCGATTACTTAATTAGTTATTTTTTTATTGTGGTTTGTTCAATTTGTCTGTCATTTTTGCTACTTTATTTTCACTTATTGTGCCAAGTTCAAAGTAATTTTCGTGGAATGCAAAATCACTTCTGTCTCTCTAGAGTTTAGTGATTTTTTCCATTCTCTGACGGCTTTTCGAATTTCTCGGAATCACTTCGAACACGGCAATAAAGACACAGATTTCAGAAGATGGCCGCTTACGCAATGTACAGGAATACGACGCTTGGCGTCGCTTTGGACCAAACTCTAGAGGATATGATCGCCGAGGGCCTTGTGCCCAAACAATTGGCCTCCAAGGTTTTTTTAGATTCTTAAAATGTATTTTATGATGTGGTCATGGTAGAAACGGAGCAACGCAAAAATTTATTTCATCCGAAAACTGCTTTTAAATAGTTCTTTTCTTTTTTTTGTAGTTATTATGTGTTTTTTTAACTACTTTCGTTCTTTCACATGGTTACTTCATAATAATTAGATAGAAGCTGTCTCGAGATGTACTGCTAAGAAGTTGATGGAGGAAGAAGGTGGATTTTTTTCAAAATGTCCCGATTTTTTTGCTGGAAAAACTCGGAATTTTTTTCCAAAACCTGAAAAAAAGAGTTTTTTTTTCTCAAAAATAAGAATTTTTGACTTCCGAATGAAATTTTTTTACCTCATAATAAAAATTATTACTGTTTTTTTTGAGCGGTTTTTTTCTAGATTTTCAATATTTTATCTATAAAACTGTCCTTTCTGTTTTCTTATTGAAATCCGTAAAAGGAATTTTTCAAGAAACTATTGATTTATGATTCTTATTTATAGGTAGGAAATATGAACTAACTTTTAATGTATCGCTTAGTTTTTACCGATAAATAGTTGATACTTAGTTTTTCAATGAGAAAAACTTATAAATTGGTTTTTAAAATTTCTTCGACAGTTTCTAACCTTGATTTGAGGAGGAAAATTTTTTAAAAAAGTTTTTTTTTCTTTCTCACTGTTTTCGTTCCAGGTTCTCACCCAGTTCGACAAGAGCATCAATAAAATGCTCTCCCGTCTCGCCAAAGAAAAGGTTTTTTTTTCATTTCTCTAGAAAATATGTACTTTTTAAATATTTCTGAAGTAGTCTTGTGAAATTCAAGGCAAACGAAGATTTTTTTGAGCCAAAAATTCATTCTTCACATGTAATTTCTTTAAAAAAATTATTTTCGAGGCAAATTCATATGATTTCATCAAGTTCTCCATTACTATTTGACTTTCAAGAATTTTTCAAAAAAATTTCAGTCGAAAATATTAAAGAAATTTTTAATTGAAACTATTCCAAAAAAATGAAATATAGATTTAATCATAATTACGTGCAACTGTATTCACTTAAAAATTAGGTTGAAAGGTTTTTTTGTCAGAAAAATTTTAACAAATTAGGTTTTTCTACATCTTCCTCTGAAGACTGAATAAATTGAAATTAGGTTGAAAAAGGAATTCGAGAATTTTCAATAAAACATGAATTTAATTAAATTTCTTAGATCCATTTTTGAGCTGGAAAAAGGTGGAGAAATTTAAGCGAATTTAAATTTGAATCATTCAGAAAATCTTCGTGAAACAGTATTTTTGTTCTAAACTAGGTTAGAAAAGGAATATAAGCGATTTTTTTGGGATAGTCGAATTTTTTCCAGATGCACTTCCGGGCCGGAAAATTGATCACGTATCGTTATTGCGACAACGTTTGGACGTTTATCCTTGACGAGGTCGAAATTCGGGACCCTCATCGTTCTTTCGACACCGCCTTGTCTAAGTTTGTCATTTCGAAATGTTGAAAAAGGCGTTTTTTTAAATTCCTATGTAAATTTGGAGTATAATGTGAGATTTTGGTACGGTTTGAAGCTTTTTTCGGGAATCGGCTTAGAATTTCTACTGGATGTAACTCGAAAGTTTCTGGCGCTAAAAAACGAAGTAGTTTTCTTCTTAAGTGATCACTAGAAAGATGTAAGTTGGCATAGTTTCTTCACAGCGCTTTTTTTTGACGACGCCCTTTCATTTTTTTTTCCCGTGAAGTATAGTGTTTAGTGTGCATGCACTGCGGCGCTCTCGCACATACCGTGTTCAAAATAATTTTCACGAAATTCAAAATTATCTCTGAATATCCGTAATTCAGTTGTATTTTTCACTTTCTGGCGGCTATTTAGAATTTGGCGTATTCATTTTGAACACGAAAACCCAAAAATCGCGTTCTCTTAACTATTCGCCTCATGACCCAGTGAACATGCGCCTTTAATATTCCCTGTTTACGCTTGTTTCCCATGACGTCACATGGGAACGGAGCATTTTTGCTCCGCCCCATTCGTTTTTGGTTTCGCATTTTCTTGCACTAACAACAACGCCTTGTCTTTTAGATCACGAAGAAACGAATTTTTCATTTTTCTCTCCAAGAAAATGTGAATTTGTCTCGACTTCCAGGCTGAAAATCGTGGCGTGCGACGGTCGGCCGGCGGGAATGCTGGGGACGGCTCCTTTGGCTCGAGGATCGACGGCCAGTCGGGCTTGTCTGGCCGTCGAGAACAACAGCGACAGCGACTGAGTTCTCCCCGGAAAATTTGGCCCTCTTTCATATTTCCTCATTGATTCTTTTTTTTGAGTCCTCATTCTCTCATCCTTTATCCCTTTAGTGATACCTTGCTGCTTTATTAACGAGAAGTAGCCTTAGGAACTCCAGAGTGACCCCTATAGAGGCGGAGACCCTTGGAGGGTCTACTCTAGGGACTACTTTACTAACCCCTAAAGGGGCCACTAAAGTTTGCAAAAGTGGTCTCTATAAGGGTTTCAGTTAAATTGAATGAAATGGAGAGACCCCTTTAGGGTCCACTTGAGCTTTAGGGGCTCAGGAGTTAGACTCTAAACCCCTATAAGGACCACCTTAATTTTACCTCTATAGGGACCACTCTGGAATTCCTACGAAAAGGGAGAAAAATGAGTGAATATTGAAATTTTCTGAGAAAAACGTCGAATTGGCTCAATTTTTCCAACATTTGTATTTTCAAGTCTTCAAACTGTTCACTGGTCAAACAGTAACTATTCGATTTTTCCTGTGAAATTTACCCGCGGCTGCTTTTTCTTATGTAAAGTTTGTCATTACAGAGCTGAGAATTTATAAGAAATCTCAGCGGCAGTTGATTTTTTTTTTCCATTTTTTCCACTTCTCTTCCTGAATTTTGAGCTTTTAGAAATTTGAAAAGTTCTTAGAACTTGTAAAATCGCTTTTTTTTTGGGAATTCAGCCGCTTCTCATTTTTAAATAAGCTCTTTAAAAAAACTTGTTATAAATATTGAAACTGAGCCGCGGTTGAATTTTTTCCAATGTTTATAGAGCTTAGTTTTGCTTCACAGAAAAACGTGTAGATTTCCTTCGGTATTTCACGATTCTTTTTTTTCCAACTTGATTTTTTTTTCAAAAATTAAATCCGGTTCATTTTCCCATTGTTACTATACATATTTTGCAGCTTTGTGACAGTAGTTCTTTTTTTTGTTGCTCATGGTTTTACATTTCGAGAAATCGACGGATCTCATGTTTGATAGTATTATTTTTTTCATTATTTGGAGTAAAACTTTGAATCTGAAATTTTTTTCAATGGGTTTTGTTGGTTGATTTGCTTTCAAAGTAGATATTTTGAACTGGAATTTTTCTTTTTAAGTTTTATTCTGTTGGTTTTTTTTCTCAAGGTTGATCTTTGGAGTTTTACAGTACTTTTTAGAAGACGGTCTATTTGAAATATTTGGATATCGTCCCTTAAAAAAATAGGTTACTATATCAAAGTAGCATATCCGAAAAAAATATGATGGTCTCGAAGCGAAGAGCCGTTTTTCGGTGTCGTTAATGCGAGACTTCTGCGCCTTTAATAACTTCAAAAAGAAGTCTGAAACGACTACCAGAAAGGATACTGTAATTTATTGATTTTTCAATTGACTATCGATTAAGAGATCGAGGCATCTGTGTTAAAAAGCTCATTGAAACCCACACGGTGGATCGGGTCGTCAAGATTCTTCATTTGCCTTGAAAATAGTGACGCCTCACAATCAGCCCGCTCTTTTCCTGCGCCCGACTCGCCGTGACTCTCGCCGCGCTGTATCTTCCGGCGCAGGACCATGAAATTTTCCAATGGTTCTAAGGGCATTCACCCATTTTTTCTGAGAGATCCACTTTTATTTTCTATTTTTCGAAGCTGTTCATTTCTTATTTTAGAAAAAAATGGTTTCAAGTCATGGAAATTTTTTTGAGTCAAAATTTAAAAATTTTTGTTTCATTTTTCAAAGGCGCAGAAGAAAAAAACAAAGCTTATTTTTTTCCCTTTTTGCATCAATTTTGCAATTTTTTTATATTATTTCTAGGTTTTCTTTTTTTAAATAAGTAATTGTTTCATGAATTTCGGATCGTTGGAAGTCCATGATATATATTTTCAATATTTTTTTAAAAATAACTGGAAATGATTTTTTTCCTCGATAAACTTCAAAAGATTGATCTTTTTCTCGTTTGAAAAAAATATGGCAATGATCCTTCAACCAATATTTTGAAATTGGAAGGCCACCTTGTCCATGTCATTTTAAACTACTTTTTGTTGAATTCTCTTGAAAAATCTCCGAAAAAAACTGATTAATAAACATTAAATGAAAATTGTATGACTTT
>CAJGYM010000214.1:0-67003 GCA_904845305.1 Caenorhabditis auriculariae | reverse complement strand
TCCATCTCTATCCAATCAAAAGTTAATAATGTTTCAACTTCTCGTAAAGCTTTAACCTTCGTAAATGTGATTTCTCTAGGGTGAACTATATTATGTCCTCTTTCAATTGGGACCGTCAGTTCAGTTATTTTTCATCAGTAGAAAGCAAATTCTCTCATTTCTTGAAAATTTTCAACGAAACTGTTCGTGACTCTTGTTCTAGCTTCATTAATCCTCCTATCAAACGTCGCCCATTCAACCAAGATAATCGTATTCGCCGCCTCAATATCAAGAGAGCAAATCTTATACGTGCAAACCTTTTTAACAATGTCACTCGTCTGCAATTCAATTCATTATATAAAAAAATCAAAGCTCGCGCTTCTTCCATTTACTCAGCCCGTGAAACTTATATTGCCAACAACTTCAACCACGTCCAAGTTTCCAAATACATTTCCAAAAAACTAAAATGCCACTCTTCTATCCCTAATATTGCCTTCAATAACTCTCTTATCTCTGATAGTTCGTCTAAAGCTGATGTTTTCGCCCAAATCTTCAGTGATAACTTTTCTAAAGAAAGTTACGATC
The DNA here is from genome assembly GCA_904845305.1 of Caenorhabditis auriculariae. Taxonomy (NCBI): domain Eukaryota; kingdom Metazoa; phylum Nematoda; class Chromadorea; order Rhabditida; family Rhabditidae; genus Caenorhabditis; species Caenorhabditis auriculariae. The sequence goes on along the minus strand of CAJGYM010000214.1, from coordinate 66,439 downwards.
TGATCCCTATTTTTCCTTCTCGAAAACCCATCAATTGCTCGATTATTTTCACGCCCGAGCTTGTTTATAAGACACTCTCAGCTTTGCCCCCTAAATGTGGGTTTTCTCCTGACCTAATCAATCAACTTGTTTTGAAAAGGTGTTCAACATCTATTTCAATCCCTTTGTCCATCCTCTTTAATGAATCTTATTACTCCGGTTCCATTCCCTCGTCTTGGAAATCCACTACAGTTATTCCTATTTTTAAACGTGGAAAAATATGTGACCCTTCTAACTATAGACCAATCTCCCTGACACATCCATTATCTCGCGTTTGTGAAAGAATTATCTGTAACATGATCCGTCATAGATTTTCTACATTATTTTCTGATTCGCAATTCGGCTTTTTTTAAACAAACGATCCTGTAAACTCAACCTTCTATCTTGCCTTTCCTCGTGGCAAAAATTCTATTGCATCTAAAAAGGTTTGTAGATGTCATCTATTTTGATTTTTGCTAAGGCATTCGATAAAGTTAACCATTCCTTGCTCCTTCTTAAGCTTCGAAGTTTTGGTCTTGATGAAACCGTTATTCGATGGTATGAAAACTTTCTGTCTGATCGTTGCTCTACTGTGCTCATTGATGGTTCTCGATCTACTTTTAATTATGCTAATACGTCTGGTGTCCTCCAAGGTACTGTATCTGGGCCTTTGCTTTTCTTGATATTTATCAACGACATTGTTAACTTGATAGACCCTGAAACCTCCATCTCACTATTTGCGGATGACATTAAAATTTACGGTTCTAACCCAGAATCTCTCCAACATAGTATAAACTCTATTTTTTTGAATGGTCATCTACCTGGGGCTTGCCCCTTGCCGCTAAAAAAACATTTGCTATTCACCTGGGCCCTCGCAATCCCAAAACTATTTATTTGATTAATGGAGTTCCCATCCCTCATAAATCTGTTGTACGTGATCTTGGTGTTCTAATCGATGAGAAACTCACTCTTGCTCCGCACATTAATAATATTGTATCTCTTGCAACGCTTAGATCCAACCAAATTCTGCATTGTTTTCGTACAAAATCTCCGGCTCTTCTGTTTCAAATTTTCAACACCTACGTCAGACCTATATTGGAATATTGTTCTGAAGTTTTTAACCCACCTATTAACTCTGACCTTTGCTACAAGCTTGAATCCCCACTCAGAATTTTTTCCCGCAAAGTTTGCATTAGGTCGAACCTATCCTTTGATTCCTATTCAGATCGTCTAGAGCAATTTCAACAAACCCCACTGTACATTAGACGAGTTATTTCTGATCTCCTCACTCTCCAAAAAATTGTTTCTGGTCATGATCACTTTCCTCAATTCGAAAATTTTGCCCTCAGATCCAATTTAAGGCGAAATCCACTTCGGCTACGTTCTCAAGGTCAGTTTTCTAACAACTTTTTTTTCAAAACGATTCCTATTTGGAATAAACTTACATCCAAATATCAGTTCACACTTCCACCTAATTCTTTTGAAAAAAATTATTGGTCGTTTTACCTCGCAACGAATTTTTTACCTCTATTCCACCAAGACTTTACTGATCTCAATTTTTTGTTTTTTACTTCAACTTTTTTTCTTTCCTCATTTAAATTGTAGATCGAAGTGAACTCGTTGGGGTTCACACTGATCTGTGAATAAATTATTATTATTAAAGAAGAAGGAAAAAGACGAAAGCTTGTCCCTAGCAACATCGGCAGGAATTGATAAGGCAGAGCTCTCGGGTTGGCTCCCAAGGGACCGGAAAGCTCCGCTTCTTCATACGAACTCGCGGCTATAGCTGTCTCGGTGATTCATTTTCTTTGCACAATTTTTCTCATAGGAAATTTCTTTCTGTAAATTTCAAAGTTCAAGCCATTGTGATTTGTCCGAGTCGGCGTTAATCTCGATGGCGGCGAAGGACGATTTGTTTATAAAGAGCCGCCGACGCGCAGTTGGTCAATAATCTTTACTCCTTTCCAGTGCCGTCCTTGTCGTGTTGGTCCAGGAGAGAATGGTCTAACAGGCAGAGACCCCTCAAGATGAGAAAACAGACAGATCAAGGGTGGTCTGAAGCCTTGGACAAAAAAGTTGCAACGAGCTAGGCATCTTTCCTTCCTTTTCCAGGTCACTTCAGATATATTTCTGATCTGATATCGTCGCTTTGTTCTGTGCTAAAAACGGATTTCAAGTTTTTTTCTAAATTCTCAAAAATTGCGATTTTACTCATTAAATCCGCTCGGAAAATCCAAATCCTTTATTCAAATCTCATTTTCTCTCAGCTTCTGAAACTTTTAAAGTTTCTAAACATTTTCAGGAATTCAAGCTTCTTCGCACACAGGTTGGGCTCAACACGTAACCAATCGCCCCATAAAACATCTTTCAAAGCTTATTTCCTTGCAATGGCCCATTTTCACGACTCAATTAAAAAAGTCTTTTCGGTACTACTTTCGCTGTTTGTGTGGATGATGGCTCACAATAGTCGGCCCACGCATTGGCAGAACCACTCTAACCAGATGTAAGTGTATTGTGAGGGACACGTGTACGACTTCTACGAAACGGTCGGAAAGGACGGGGAGACGCAGAGAAAAGGTGTCGACGAGAAGTCGCCGGTCCAGAAGAGGCCCTCGTTTGGCCCGTAACCACAACGCGCACGCCACACGCCAACATCGATTTGCCTCATGTTGTATACATACACCACAACCGTCCTTCGTACTCCTTTCCTCAATAGCAATCATTTGTTCAGCATCGGACCGTGTCGCACAGTTTATAAACAAAAAATCGTTTCTTTTCTTTTTCTCATTGTAGTATTTCCATGAAGTTTTTAGAGTAAAATCCAAAGACTCTCAACTTTCGTGCAGGTTTCGAGCTGCTATATGGCAATATATTGAGAAGTGTATTGAATCTCATTTGATCTCGGGCAAAACTGAAAAGCTCCCCAAAAGCTTTTCTCAAAAAAAGACCTTGAAAGGGTCCCCAGCAGATCTTTTTTACATCATTTCAATTCTTTTTTGCATTTTTTTCATATCCTCTGACAAAAAGGATGCTGGAAAGCAACTAAGAAGATCCGAGAGGATTCAAAAAGGATCCTCTGAGGCTAAGAAAATGGTGCTCAAAAGCTTTTTTACATCATTTTAGGAGCTTTTAGAGGAAGCTTTTTATCTCCCTCTCAGAATCCTTTAAGGATCCTCAAAGGAACTTTTCAGTTTCACCTATGTATCAAGCGTGATATTTCCAATTTTCTTTCATATTGATTTCGAAACCAATGCATAGTCGCTCCAGTGCACAGTTTTGACTCTTGAGGTCGATTTACGCATTGGGCTTTTTTTTAAATTTTTTTTTCGTTTTTTTTTCGTTATTATCCTCAAAGAATTGTTTGATGGGATATTTTTTGGAACCTTCTTTATGTATCTCACGGCCCGACGTTTTAGTGATCTGCAAAAATGTTTCAAGGAAGCATTTTTTTCCATTGTGTTTTTCCAAGTTCGTCTCGGAATAATTTATTCTTCTTCTTCTATTGCCGGGTTTTTACTAAATATATATATATATATATATGTTTTGATAAGTTGGCAAAATAAAAAAATAAGCGCAATTTTTTTTCTTTCTGAAAAGCTCAAAAAAATGTTCAGTTTTGTCGCTCACTTCCTTCAGGTTTTTTTCTGTGCTGAAACTTCCATTCCAAAAATTAATTTGCACACTTTGAACCCAAACTTTTATCGGGGTCTTTGCTCGTTTACGTATGTTCAATTAGTTTGCGTTCCCGCAACGAGAAAATTCGGAAAACGTCTGTTTCTGTTCTCTTACTGAATTAGTGTTCGTGTTTTCATTTTGAATGAGTGAGTGAGCCAAGGTAATGGCCGTTTCGGGGAAGAACCTCTTGAAATGTACGAGCAGCTGCCGCTCCGGAGACTTCACTAATTCCTCCAAGTGTTTTTACAACGCCGCGCGCCTCTTGGCAGCCACTGCGACTTCGTTTTTCTTGCAGTTTTTTTTTTGAAACTGTTCAAAGAAAGAATTATTTCGTAGACGTTTTAGAACCAATCCTATCTATTATACTGAAAATTCAATCTTTTTTGCTGCAGTATTAATTTAAAATCCCTTAAATTTGAAATCACCTAAAACGCGAAGTTGAGTATTTTAAATGAGAGAAGAAACTGGACATGCTTTGTGCCGGAAACACCAAGGAGCCGGGCTTTTCTGATAGATCGAGTGCACTGCTCTCGGCCGTTTGCTCATTGTGCATTCATTGTCTCTCTCGGGAGCACCCGAAATGTTGCGCGCCAACCAATTCCACTTGAATCAATCCTTGTTTTGGCCGAATTACATCAACTTACACCGACTTCGTCTATGTTCTCATTGACGTTTTCTTTTCAGATTTTAGGTTGTTTTTTTTCATAGAAGTAAAAGACGTCAGGAAACATTTCGAAATCGATTTGAAAAATTACTGGACTATCTTTTTGCATAAAAATTTATTTATTTTTTTTTAAATATATATTTTAAAAAAAGTTTTTTTATGAGTATACTCACTTCCTTTGTCTCAAATTTTTTTGTAATCTGTCATTTTTTTGTGTAAATAATATTTTTATTCAGCGACCACGAGTTATTTAAATTTCTTGGAATATTATCCCTGTAAGTTAAAAAAACGTAAAAAAATTTTTCATTGAAATTTTTTTGAAAAAGAGTTCTTCGGAGCTACCACAACGATATAATTTTTAATCGTTTTCCCTACTGGCGACCGCGCTTTTCAGTTATAAGAATTCAGACGGTTGGGTAATACAAACTGGAAAATGAGAGATAAAAGGCAGTTTATTGGCCATTTGGGAATCGAAAGCGGTCCACTTCACCTAGCTAACTCGATAGATCACTGTTCCAACCGGGGTCACTTTCCGAAACGTGCAAATCGAGATGACAGCTCAACTGTTAGCAGCATTACAACCAACCCCAGGCCTCACTAATGACGAAGTAGCAGCCGAGTTGATGAATCAGCATCTGATAAATTGTCAATTTCTCTCTCAGAAATAAGGGAAACAACAAAAATCAAGTGAACGCACCATGAAACTTCTTCTCTTTACTTTTCATGCTGTTTGCTCTTGTGAAAGTTTTCTTGAAGTCACTCTGTTTCGTTAAAATATAGTTTTTTTCATGAATATGGGTTGAAATATCACTCTAAGAATTAGTGAAATAATGGCTTTTCAGTTGGTTTATCAATCTTTTTGTGTGATTCACTTCGTATCTTTCTTTAAATAGCGATGAATCAACATTAATTCGTTAATTTATCTTGATAAACTTCCCCACTTTATTGTTTTTGTTTTTCACGTTTAAATTCTCAGATTTCGTTTTCCATTTACTTTTCTTCTCACCACTGCTGTTTCGCCAAGTAGGAAAAAAGAAAAAAAGTTTAATTTGAAGCATTGTGCTGCCCGCGCTTTTTTGTTCTTGTCTCCTTGTTGTTAAAAAGGTCCTTGAACGCTCTTTTTTCTGCAAGCGCATCATCCAATTTTTTCTTCTATCCTTTAACTCAGATCACAATTGTTCTACAAAATGAATGCTTTTTTTATTTAAATTTTAATCACTGGAGAGTTGACGGGGGCGCCGTTTTTCGGCCAATTGGCTCCGATCATCATCATGCGCTCGGCGCCAAATTTAGAAAAAAGAGGGAACCGGCTGTTGGAATGAAATAAATCTTGTTGGCTGTTGGGATGACAAGTGACATTGGCACGCCTACCTGACATCTTATTCAGCGCAGCCGCTTGTAAACAATCGTCAAGGTCGTTCCGACGCGTGCCAATCGATTCGGCAGTGCCAATGTCAATTCGACCCTTCGGATCAACTTTTGACCTTTTTACTCTTCACTGACGAACATTTTTTTATTTTTCTCGTGTTTTTTTTTTGATTACAAACCCTATTTTATTTCGGTTACGCCCTACCAAAGAAGGTTTTGCAGAGAAGATCACTATCTTTTCGCGCAATTTTTTTTTATAGCTAGCGAGGAATTGGTCGTGGGCCTTTATACGAAAACCCATTTTCTCTGTTTTTTTTTGTTCCATTAAAAAGAGATTGATATGTTTGAAGGCGCAGAGGTTTTGTATGATACAAAAATTATTAAAACTGCTTTTTGCTTTGATGTTTTCATGTCCATCTCTTCTCTCAGAAAACCCTTGCACAAATATTCAAAATATCTTCATTTATTATTATTATAATATTCTGAGAACTTCTGAGAAAGATCTTAATTTTTTTTACCTCAATATCATGGAAATATACCTCCGAAAGTTTTTTTTCTCTGAGATTCCTACAACATGAATAGGTAAAAAAATTGAAAGGACCAAAAGTAAACTACATATAAAAAAATTCTTCTAGTAAAAAAATTTTCGTTTCTTTTTTTGATTGTACGAGATCCATTTCATCCTTTCATGATTATCTCTTTTTTCTTGATATTTTTAGGAGCATCTGTTTGAGTTTTCTCTTTTTCTTTTTCTCTTTTTCAGTTTACTAAGGAGCCAGAATCCGTAAATGAATCTGGAAGAGTACGAATCAAGTGCGTTATCAGTTGAGCCGTTAGCTTGTTTCTGCAACTCTAACCAAATAAACAAACAAACGCGGCTTCCCGCCAGTATCGATTGATTTGCGCCTCTCAAATCCAATCGAAACTTTATGGATTCTGTTCTCCGTGTTCTGAACGCTATTTCCCACGCCTCAAGCGCATATGAAACGCTCATCAAACAGAAAATTTTTGAAAACGCCGAGTCCCGTGCAACATGTATTGTACAAACAAGTGCAAGCGCTCCACGCATATCTCCCTTTCATCTGCACATCGATCTCTTTTCTTCAATTATACACATTTTAGTCCGGCAGAATCTTCGGGAAATAGTCCAATGGATTCATGTCCATTAAATTGCGTGTGGAATCGTGATCGATTCGACGCCGGCGTGGGAAAAGCGGCTGTAGTCGTATTTCCGAAAATAAAATCATTCAAGAATCTTTCTTTCTGCTTTCTTTCCATTTTAACTTTTTTTTTTTGCCTTTTCACAGAGTTGAGGAACTTGTGAATGTAAATTGATGTTGTATTAAATATTCTTTATTGACGACTGCTGTAAAAGTTAATGGTAATGATAGTTTACTAGGAAAATTTTTTGCGGTACTCTGTTTGATAGTAGAGTAGATCCCGTTATTAATACAAAAGACCTTAAAATTTTTGAATGTCGATGTATGCGTTTGAAGTGATTTCTTATTTTAAAGTCTTTTTTCTAGTCGAACCCTGAAGGCTTTATATGGGACTGCGTGAGACTTTTCCGATCTTCAGAAGTATTTTCAACAGGCTAACTAACGAATAGGGTAAAACATATAGCTCTCAAATGGAGGTTTCCGTACCTCTCCACATCGAAAAAAAAACTTGTTTCAAGGGTTCTAACAAACTGATAGTTTGGAAGTGTTGCAAATGTGAATATCGCTGAGTAAGTTTAAGGGAAGCGGCAATTGCCACCGGTCGGTGCGCGGTAATCGGATCGATGAATAGATCGCGCAGCGACACGCTCAGACTCCCAGCAACCAGTCACCTCCGCTTTTTTCTTCTTTTTGTTGAGCGTTGCTCTCTCCCAACTCATAGACTACTCAGTACACGGCTCATTTGCACTGTTTCTGCCGTTCCAAACCGCATCGGTACGACCTTTTTCCACACTTTTGTTCATGGTCATAGTATGCGATTAATTCGATCCTAAATTGTTGCAAAACTTTGATATGTAGCTGGAGACTTGTGAATGAGCGGATCAGACACGCAAAACGGATGATTTTTCTGGTTGGACTTGTCAAACCGAACACTTGGCTTTGATTATTTGTGTGCGTTATGAGCATGTTCCTTTGGTGGGCTTTATTCAGCTTTACTTTGTGCGGTTCAAATAATGTCTCAAGCTTTTTCTAATTTTTTAAAAATTTTATTCTTCTTTTTATAGATTTTGACACGTCTTAGCTTTTCTTTTCCTGGTTTACACCCCTCCTATTTAACTTCCAAGCCGATTCTATCATTCTTTTTCGAAAATATTTTTTGTGCGATCTTGGTCCATAAAAGTTCCATGAGTAGTTCTGGTCTCCACCCGATTGGGAGCAGGACCAAAACGACGAGCCCCAGCTGTGTCCCAACGCGTCTTTTAGGCGGCTTCCCGTCCTTGAGCGGATCGATGAGTGGAGCTAGAGACAGCTTGCATCTAATTCCTCCTGCCTGCTCGCGTTGTTGTGCTCTCCGAGCTGTGTATGCGGAGCTCGACTCTCGGCAAAACGCCCTTACCACGCTGAACACGGCTCTTTTCCCATTTGAGGACAAAAACCATCCATCGAAGGGTGCTCTTCGTCTTTTCCAGCCGTTCACTTTTTTGCACGACTCTTTTGACGTTTTTTTCTGTTCTCTGATCATTTTTTTGTCCTGTTCGAGATTCAAGAGAAAATACACTAGTCAAAAAAAACTTTATCAAGTATTTTGTGCGCATTTTAATGAAGTTGCTGAACTCAATTTAGAAGTTTTTTGTCATGCTGTAAACAGTACTTCCATTGTTTCTCAATAATTGTTTCATAATATCTTGTTTTTTTTTTCAGAAATAAGATCAATCTGAAAAAAAGCCAGGTCGAAAATGGTTTTGACCCCGTTTCGCGTGTTTCAGAAAACATAAATCTTCATTATCTTTCATTATTCTGATATTCTTTTTTTCACTGGTTCGAAATTAATTTTCCGTGGAATTCTTATTTTTTTCTCCTCACTTGAAAAATATTGCGAAACCAAAAAAATTCTTATTTTTTTGATAGTTCTTATTCAGTTTTAATGAAGCGCTTCTATTTTTTTATCGCCTTTTCATCGATGTTTCAAAAAAAAACATGAATAAATTTTTATCGTTTAAATGCGAAAAGGAACCGAGATTTTTTTCCTTAATGAAAAAGAAGAGATTTTCAGCAAAAATTTCGGCGGGACTGACAGTGGCGCGAGGCGAATTGGCGATGAACGACGCCAATTCGCGTCAGGACGGCGTCGTCAGCGCCTCCTACGACGAAGAATACGATGAGAACTCGTCGGCCCGCCTCTTCGAACGCAGCCGCATCAAGGCCCTCGCAGGTTTTCTTTTTTTCCTATTTTTCTATTTTCAAGTTCAAAAAATGAACTTTTATTTTTATATAATTCATGCGATTTTTTGGCCGATTGCTTTTTTTCTTCAGATGTTTAATTTCTTTTTACTTTAAACTTTTTGTACTTGATTGCCTCACACATATTCATTTCGATATACTTTTCCCATCCTCTTGATTTTCCAAATACACCAAAAAATTCAAATTAAACCACTTCAGAAACGGTTTGATTTTTATAGTTTGGTAAGGATGTTTTCTGCAGAATCCGAGACGTTTTCGCCGGCTGTGCTAATACGTGTATGAGCATGAAAAGAAAGGTTTTTATACACGTTTCTTTATTTTCTCAAATGTTTCTCTTAGCTAATAAACTCCAATCCTTGTAGATCCTATGAAAAGTTGATTATTATGAACGGTTTTTTAAAGTGATATTAACCTCTGTGAGGCTTTATTCCAAAAAAAGATTAGTAGAGCTAATTTCAGAAACATTATAATGAACAGGACGAAAGGGGAATAAAAGTGGAAGCCCCGGAGCCATATCGAATTTCCTTCGCCATTTTTTTTTTCCAAACATCTGCTCAGTTTCAATCTTTGAATAGCGTATTTGAAGACCATAAAAATATCGTAAAAACTCTTATTTGATTAAAAAAGAAACGAGAAGGAAGAAGCTCTTATGAATTAGGACTCGAAAACAAATGTTTCAAATATTAAAAAAATTGGAGAAAGAACATAATCAAAAATTTGATGCCTGATAAGATTTAAAAAGGGGAAAAATAATTTTTTTTTTTCCCGTTGAGAATCGATAATCGATCCCTTGTGTTATCTCCTCTTTTATTTTTGAATCGATTGCTTTCCGGCTCTTTCAGAGGTTTTTCGAAATGTACTAGATGTTCTTTTGGCAGTCTCAGGACAAACAAACATGCAATCCAAGCGCAAAGTGATAGTTGATAACCTGGGGGCCCGATAAGCGAGGCGTCACCACAAATAATCGCCTGCAACAGTTCTATTCGTTCCTGCTCGATGGACAACACGTCGAGAAGCAACGCCGACGAAGATCCAGCTGAGGAAGTCTCGATCCGGTTGCGAGGCGACTCCAGCTCGGAAACTAGCTACAAGACGACGACTCCTTGTGAAGACGTCCATGAAGTTTATCTCGGTCATCTGCTTGACGACGCTGCCAGAAGAAGTTCTGAGCTCTCAACTACTTCTCATCGGAGAAATGCTTCTCCCGGGCTTTTTCCTGGCTCTCGCGGAGCACTGGACGCTTCGATTTCCAACCGTCAATCCAACGGTCAAGCTCGGAACGGAAAGCCTTCAGGAGTCGTTCTCGATGGACAGTGTGGCCGCAACTTGGCAGCTATCGATTTTCGCATCAAAGGCTTGAAAGGTTGATTGCTAGAGATCGCTTGGGCCAATGCTGAGAAATTCGAAAAAATTTCGAGACAATGATCTTTAAACAATTACGAGATATAAAGATATTTTGCGCGAAAAAATCTAGTCTCCCTTCCAGATTTGAGCTTTTTTCCAACCTTATCATTCAAGTTTTTTCCTCTCTCTTATTTCTTATTCTCCGGAATCGGCGTTTGGCCGAGGCGGAAAGTTCCTTTTCTTCGCTTATGAATTGCATTTTTGAATTTTTTCAAAGTTACTACGAATCTGTTCAAATTTTATCTGAAAGGTCATCTCTTTTCACCTTCTTTGTTCTTTTACGCGAATATCTTCGGTTTTTTTTGATTTTTTGATTTTCAGACGAACGTGAGAACGTACAGAAAAAAACGTTCACAAAATGGGTAAACTCGCATTTGGTCCGCGTCAGTTGCAAAGTCCAGGTTAGTTTTCGGTAAAGGATACAATTGGTTGATTTTGACTTGTTGCAGGACCTTTATATGGACATGAGGGACGGAAAAATGCTCCTCCGGTTACTCGCCGTCTTATCAGGAGAACGCCTGGTTTGTGTTTTGAGATATTGAATCTGAATTCTGAAGTTTGATTCATAGCAGAAATGTTTATATGTCCTCAAAATTCATTCTTGGAATAAGTATCAGCTTTTTGTAATTTTTTTGAATGCGAGATTTTCGAACAAACTTTTAGGAAAAAAGAAAAAAATTCTTGCAAAACCAAAGTTCTCAGTTTTTTTGAAGTATATTTTTTTGATTCATCAACTTTTTTTCAAACCGATCTTCACGAATATGTTCTGAAAATACCTTTTGGTGCGCTACTTTTTAAATTTTTATAAATTTTCTCGATATTCAATTTATCTTTTGCTTTTGCAGAAGCGATTTTCATGTTTTTTTTCTTGTTTCAAAAAAATCAGCCTTTTTAATGTATATATTTGGCAATGAACCTTCTTTTTTTCCAATAATAGAAAAACTAGTTTGTAAATTAGTTTTATGAAATATAGGGATATTGCACCCCAGCGAAATGTTCTCAATGAACGATATAAACAGCTTTGAAGAGTTGACGTGCCTAACCTGATTTTCTTCTTGTTCTTCTTTTCGTCTGGAAAGTAGAAAAAGGGAACGGATTGTGGTCGAAAGACGTTGTCATCAATTTCACACGTTTTGATGGTCAATCTCGGCCCGAGCCGAAGTCCGCCACATGCTGAGGCTGTGTAATGCCTACGAGTTCCGCAGTTGCTGCCCAAAGTTCGGTGGAAACCGCCGCATTTTACTGAAAAGCTTCGTGGGGCCGCTTCTTTTGAAAAAGAGAGGGCAAATCAATGCAAACGCACGACTGCAAAACAGAGAAGAGTTTTTTCCTTTTATAGTCTGCGCGGAAGCGAAAAAAAAAGAAAAGGAAGATGGAAAAGAGGGGACCAACTCCGCTGGGCTTTTCCTGATTTATTTCTTCAGATAACACGACATTTTGAACGATTGTCGTTATTTAGTCGAGAACAGAGGTTTTGAAAAAAAAAAATGAAAAAAAAATGGAGATTGAATTCAAGTTCATAAAAAAATATATAAGTAAAAAAACATTTTTTTCATAAGAGTTTCAATGTTTAATTACTCTTTTTATTTATAGCAGAAGGTTTCATTAATCTTCAATTTGAATGCTAGTTTTCATTTAAAAAAAGGCTGATTAGGGTATTTTATCGAAAAACTTTGAAATGAGAGAAATAATATTTCGGACTCGCCCCAGCTTTCTTCATCAATGTCTCATTTTAGTTTGAAATTGGAATGAATTCGCTTTTTCGGTAAAAATTTAACATTTGGTCAAGTTTTTCCAATGAGTGTATATTTTATCAAAAAAAAAAAAATGGAATAAAAAGAAGGAAATGAGCGAATTTGAACAGAAGGGAATATTTTTCAGCCGAAGCCGACTCCTGGAAAGATGCGGATCCACTGTCTGGAGAACGTGGACAAGGGTCTGCAGTTCCTTCGTGACCAGCACGTGCACCTCGAGAATCTGGGCTCACACGATATCGTAGACGGCAATCCGAGACTGACGCTCGGACTCATCTGGACCATCATCCTCCGGTTCCAGGTTTGAGTGCGTCTCTCTCTCGCCTCAATCAGAACCGGACTCAGATCCAAGACATTACGTTCGAAGACGCCGACAACCACGAGACGCGGTCGGCCAAGGAGGCCCTTCTTCTGTGGTGCCAGATGAAGACCGCCGGATACCCCAACGTCAACGTCCGCAACTTCTCCACCAGGCAAGTCCTCATCTGGACTCATCTGAAATATCTTTCGTGCACTGGAATGATTATGTCACGATATATCAACTAACTGAAGTAGTCTTTCATTTTTCGAATAGCAGTTAACTTCCCATTCTAGAGTATGGTTCGGAACTAATGTGTCCATTGACAAAGTCAGATATTGATCGATTAAAATCTGTCCAGAGGCGTTTCACGAAGCGCCTTTTCCCTAGAATGGAATATAATGAACGGTTAAAACTGTTGGGTCTTCAACCTCTTTGGTTTAGGCGTTTAGTTAAGGATCTGGTATTATCACATCAGTTTTTGCATAATAAGTGCTGGTCAGACTCTTCCATCCAGGTACATAACAGCTTTGACCGTCCCAGTCAGCTCAGAGGAAATGGTTTTAAATTATTAAAAACGAAACCTTCACTGGTTTTCTTCAATTTCTTATCACATCGCATTACTAATGTTTGGAATGACATTGAACATGAATTATTGGCAGAGGAAGACAAGAAAAAGTTTAAGGACATATTTCTAGTGTATGCAGAAAGTGTTGGCGTCGAGCATATTCTTTCAAGTGTTCACAGATCTGAGCCATGATCAACTTGGTTTTAAATATCTACTTGTTATGGTTCTATTTTTCTTTTCTCACACAAAAAACTTTTTTTTTCTTCACAGGTGGGGTTAGTTAATCCACCTAGTGGTCTTTTTCCCTCCCATCACCATACCATCCCGATGTTGCGAAAAATAAATAAATTGATTGAACCACGTCACTATCACAAAAACTTTGTTCTTAAAAAAAGTTACTTTTTTTTATTAAAGATTAATTGCTTCCTCTCTAAAAAAAGATTGGTTGTAAGATTTATTTCATACATTTAGTTGCTCTTCTATTGTTTTAGGTAGACGCTCGCTATTTTTTTAACTTCGCATTTTTTTAAAAAAAGATTAGTTAAAAAAATTTGGTCGAGTGCTTCTTGTTTGGAGCTTTTCGTATCCTTCATTTTTTTACTTCCTGCAATTTTCCTGGATTTTTTTCAGATTCAAAAAAACATTCTTTCAGTATAATTATGTTTGAGGAAAATGATAAACCTTAAAAAGTGAAAAGGGATTTTCGTTTACCTACTGAATTTAGTTGGCGAGACGGTTTGGCGTTCAACGCACTGATCCACAAGCACCGACCTGATCTGGTCGATTACAACAACCTGCAGAAGTCCAACGCCCTGTACAACCTGCAAAGCGCGTTCGACACCGCCGAGCAACAACTCGGACTGGCCAAGTTCCTCGATGCCGAAGGTTTTCGAGCACGAGAAAACTTCTGAAAACCCATCTTTCAGATGTGAACGTTGACCAGCCCGACGAGAAGTCCATCATCACTTACGTCGTCACTTATTACCACTATTTCAACAAGCTCAAGCACGACAACATCCAAGGAAAGCGTATCGGAAAGGTTTTTGCGTATTACTTGAGATTTCTCAAGTTCTCGACATCAGGTGATCAACGAGCTGATGGACAACGACAAGATGATCAACCGGTACGAGACGCTCTCGTCGGACCTCATCGAGTGGATCAACCTCAAGATCTCGCTGCTCAACGGCCGCGAGTTCCCCAACTCCTTGGAGGGCGTCCAGCAGCAGCTCACCGAGTTCAACAACTACCGAACCGAGGAGAAGCCGCCCAAGTTTGTGGAGAAAGGCGAGCTCGAGGTGCTGCTCTTCACCCTGCAGTCAGCCATGCGCGCCAACAACCAGCGGCCCTACGTTCCTCGCGAAGGAAAACTCATCGCCGACATCAACCGAGTCTGTTTTCGTTCTCCACGAAGTTTGTAGGGAGAGAGATTTCGAATATCGGAACCCATGTGATAAAACGGAACAAACTGTTATGGTATTTATTGAGCTGCCCAACTAGTATTTAAGACTGTTCAAATTAATAAGTTTTTCGAATAAGATTATAATAAATAAAGCAATACGTTTCTCTAAACATTTTCAATAGTAAAAATGTCAGGCCTGGCAAGCACTGGAAAAGGCGGAGCACGAACGAGAATTGGCTCTCAAGGAGGAGATCATCCGACAGGAGAAGCTCGAACAGCTCGCAGAAAGGTCTGTATCTGGGGTTTGCCACTGAATGAAAGGAGCTCTCAGATTCAACCGGAAGGCCGACATGCGCGAAACTTGGCTCACCGAGAACCAGAGACTTGTCAGCCAGGACAACTTCGGCAACGATTTATCAAGTGTCGAGGTTTTTTTCAAACGTTCCTTATCACATCTGCGGAAGAAGTAAAAAATATTGTGATACCTATTTTTTAAACATGGTTTTTCCAACTTTTCTGCATTTTTCAAAAAAATTCAGCATTTCGTAACAATAATTCATTGAAAGCAAGATTTTTTTGAAATAAAGTGGTAAAATGTTAATTTTGGTTCTATTCTTGAGATACAAATCACCAAGAAAACAGTTTTCTGCATTTTGTTTTTCCTTTTTTTTTACCTTCGAAAAATTCCTTTCTTGGTTTTTTATTGCGGTTTGTTGAGTTTGGATAGTTCTTGATTATGTCTCTTTTTGAAGGAACGTGACATTTTTCATTTGCAGGCCGCCACCAAGAAGCACGAGGCTATCGAAACGGACATTTTTGCCTACGAAGAACGTGTCCAGGCTGTTGTGGCTGTTGCCGGTTTGTTTTGGTTTTTTTTTTTCTATCTTGTGAAATTCTTTTTTTAAATGTTAGAAGGAATAAAATCAAACTTTTTGCTGGTTTGCGGGAATTTATTGAAGCGTTAGCAGTGTTTTACATTTTCTTTGGGGTAATTTTCACTGAAAAACGCATAAGTTCCGTACTTTCCAGGCGAGCTCGAAGCTGAACGGTACCACGCCATCGACCAGATCAACGAGCGCAAAGAAAACGTGCTCCGTCTCTGGAACTACCTGTTCCAGCTCCTTCTGGCACGTCGCGTGCGCCTCGAGCTTTCGATGGCGATCCAGCGGATCTTCCACGATATGCTTCTGACCCTCGACCTCATGGACGACATCAAAGCACGGCTTCTGTCGGAGGACCTCGGTGCCCATCTAATGGACGTCGAAGATTTGCTCCAGAAGCACGCTCTTCTGGAGTCCGACATCAACATCATCGGAGATCGTGTTCGCAGCGCCGTTGAACAGTCTCAGAAGTTCCGGAATCCGGAAGGCCCAGACGGCAGTGGATATCAGCCGGTCGAGCCGGCAGTTGTCGACGAACGCTGTGACGTCCTTCAGAAGCGCTACCAGGAGCTCCTCGACTTGGCTGCCGAGAGGAAACGTCGTCTCGAGGACAACAAGCGACTTTGCCAGTTCTGGTGGGACGTCGCCGAACTCGAGCACGGAGTCAAGGAACAGGAGCAGGTGTCTTCGTACCTTTCTATTCGAGAAAAATTCGTTGCTTTTAAGGTGCTCAGTTCAAACGACACCGGTCGCGATATCGTCACCGTTTCTCACTTGTTGGCTAAGCACAAAAACGCTGAAAACAATCTTCGCGATATCGAGAAGCATCTGAGTCGTCTGGATGAAGAGGGCGAACGTCTTCAGGCAGACCAAATCCCAGGTCGGGACATCACTTTTTCATTGGGGTTTCAGAGGCCAGTAAGAAATTAAATCTGAAATTTTTCTCGTGAGAAAGAAGGCACTACAAAAAACCTTCATTTTCATATGATTTAAATGATATTTTGCTGATTTTCTTATTTCAGGATCCGACAACATCCCCCCGAGGCTACAAGAGATCCGCGATTACATTTCCAAGCTCAAGGATTTGGCTGCAGTTCGGAAAGAAAGACTCACTGGCGGCGTCGATTACTACCAATTCTTCACGGACGCCGATGACGTCGACGCCTATCTTCTTGACACTCTTCGTGTGGTCAATTCTGACGACGTCGGCAAGGACGAGAACACCGCCCAGATCCTGCTCAAGAAGCACGACGACATGGCCGAAGAGCTGCACGCATTCGACGAACAGATCAAACTCCTCCACTCCAAGGTCGAATCTTTGCCCAGAGATGTGAGTTTTCGGTTCTTTCATCAGTTGTAAAGTTTCATTTTCAGGCTCGTGAGCATCCCGATATTGTTGAGCGCCTTGACACTACCATCAGACACAAGGCCAACTTGGAAGGATTGGCCAAGCTTCGTAAGCAACGGCTCATCGACGCGCTGTCCTTGTACAAGCTCTACTCCGACGCCGATTCTGTTGAAGCTTGGATCGACGAGAAAGGAAAACTTTTGGCTACTCTCGTGCCAGGAAAGGATCTGGAGGAGGTTGAGATCATGAAGCATCGCTTCGACACTCTTGAGCAAGACATGAAAAACCAAGAAGCCAAGGTGGCCAACGTCAACGACTTGGCGCGACAGCTCCTTCACATTGAGCATCCGAACTCGGACGACATTCTCCATAGACAAAACAAACTCAACGCTCGCTGGGCTCAGCTCCGCGACATGGTCGACCAGAAACGTGCAGAGCTTGAAAGGGCACATCGTCTGGAGACGTTCCGCATCGATTGCCAGGAAACTGTCACTTGGATCGAGGACAAGACTCGTGTTCTGGAGGATTCCGATGCGCTCACAAACGACCTCAGTGGCGTCATGAAACTTCAGCGACGTCTGTCTATGATGGAGCGTGACTTGGGAGCCATTCAAGCCAAGTTGGACTCGCTCCACAAAGAAGCCGACGCTATCGAGCGTGAAAGGCCTTCTGAAGCGAAGGCTATCCGCGAGGATATCAAACGCATTCACCACGTCTGGGACATCCTCAACAAGACAGTCCGAGAACATGAGGCGAAATTGGACGAAGCTGGAGACCTGCAACGTTTCCTCCGTGACCTGGACCACTTCCAGGCTTGGCTCACTGCTACTCAAAGACAAGTCGCTTCGGAGGAAGAGCCGCAGTCTCTTGCTGAAGCTGAACAGCTTCTTAACCAGCACGCCGCCATCCGTGAGGAGATCGACGGATACGCAGAAGACTACAGCAAGATGCGTGCCATGGGAGACCGTGTCACTCAAGATCAGACCGACCCTCAGTACATGTTCTTGCGCCAGCGTCTGGCGGGTCTTCAAGAAGGTTGGGAGGAACTCCAGCGGATGTGGGAAAATCGGCAGCATTTGCTCAGTCAGGGGCTTAACCTTCAAATGTTCCTCCGCGATGCCAAGCAAGCCGAAGTTATGTTGTCTCAACAAGAAAACTATCTGGCCAAGGAAGAGGCGCCACAGTCATTGGAGCAGGCTGAAAACACGCTGAAACGTCATCAGGACTTCATGACAACTATGGACGCCAACGATGAAAAAATCCGCGCTGTTGGAATGTTCGGAGACCAACTCTGCCAAGACGGTCACTACGCTGCTGACAAGATCCACAAAAAAGCTCGCAACATCGACGAACGAAGAGAGGCTAACCGAGAGAAGGCACAGGCTGTTCTCGCCAAGCTCAAGGACACTCTTGGACTCCAACAGTTCTTGTCCGACTGCGAAGAGCTGCGTGAATGGATTGAAGAGAAGATGATTCGCGCCCAAGACGAAACCTACAGAGATGCCAAGACCATCACATCTAAATTCGTTCGTCATCAGGCTTTCCAGAGCGAACTTCAGTCCAACAAGGAACGCCTCGAACAGCTGCGCCACGCAGCCATAAACCTCGGAGACGACAAGCCTGAGTTCCACGGAACCATCGACCCACAGATTGAAGAACTCGCTACCCAGTGGGAGCAACTCGAAAAGACCACGGAAGAAAAGGGCCAGAAACTGTTCGACGCAAACCGGCAGCAACTCTACGTTCAGAGTATTGCTGACATGAAGGAATGGGCTTCGCAATTGGAGAAGGAAATGGTCCGCGAGGATCCGGCCGCCGACTTGACAACTGTCAATGTTGCCATGCAGAAGCAGCAGTTGATCGAGACTGAAATGATCAAGAAGGCGCAGCACATCGACCAGCTGATGGAAATGGAGCCTCAACTCGAAGAGATGCATCCTGATGAGCTGGAGAACATTCGTGCACATCGTCTTGCTGTTCAGGAGCAACTTCAACGTTTGCAAGCTCCACTAGACGACCGCAGAAAACACCTCGAGCGAAAGAAGGCGGCCTTCCAGTTTGGACGCGACGTCGACGACGAACTTTTGTGGATTTCGGAGCGCCTTCATCAGGCACGATCGCAGCCAGTCCTTGAGAGTCTGCCAGACTGTCACCGTCTGCAGAAGAACACTCAGCTTCTTTCAAACGAAATCGACAATCATGAGCCCTGGATTAATAAGATTTGCGGAAATGGCCGTGAACTTATTGACGAAGGACATGAACGCGCTCCAGAGTTTGAGAAGAAGATTGAAGACTTGCAAAAAGCTTGGCAAGAGCTCAAGGACGCCGTGAAAGACCGGAAGAACCAGCTGGGTGAAGCTGAAAAGGGGCACCAATTCCTGTACGATTGTGGAGAGGCTGAAGCTTGGATGAGTGAGCAGGAGCTCTACATGATGCAGGACGAGAGAGGGAAAGACGAATTCTCCACCGAAAACCAGATCAAGAAGCACGAGCGTCTGCAGTCCGACATCGATAAGTTTGCCGATACAATCCGCGCTCTTGCGACCAAGGCCCACAAGTTTGTCGAGGAAAAGAGCCCGTTGAGCGACAAAATCACCCTGCGCCAAGCCCAGATCGAAAAGCTTTACGCCGGTCTTCAAGACCTTTCCAAGGAGCGCAGGAAGCGTCTCGACGAGACTTTGGAGCTTTACGCTCTGCATCGCGAGATCGACGATTTGCTCCAATGGATCGCCGACAAAGAGGTTTGTTGATTGAGAAAGTTTGATTCATTATTCAGTCATCGAAATACCCCGAAATACAATAAATATATCTTAAAAATTTCTTTCAAGAAAAATAAAACGCTCAGATATCTCTTTCACAAAACGTTGAAATGGATTTGAAATTGAAAGTTTTGCGAAATTCTTCGAAAAATGAAAGATTTTCGACGGTGTTAGCCTTGATCATTTGACCTCATTTGACCAGAAATTCTTTTAAGATGTCTAAAAAAAATTGAGTAGGAATCGAAATTTTCTGATCACTCCTCATATTTTATTGAAATAATTCCAAATTTTGAACATCATTAATATCCAAGTCCATTTAAAATAAAATATTTATTTCACATCAAAAAGGTTTTTTTAGGTGGTGGCAGGAAGCCAGGAGAACGGTCAGGACTACGAACACGTGCAGATGTTGCAAGAGAGATTCCAGCAGTTCGCTCGCGACACGGAGAACATTGGCAGCGAACGTGTCGCCAACGCGAATGACGGCTGCGACTCGGTCAGTCTCAAAAAACCTGGATCCTGTGTGTATTCACATGTTGCAGCTCATCGGTCAAGGACACACGGACGCACCGACAATCGCCCTGTGGAAGGACTCGCTGAACGAAGCCTGGGAGAACCTGCTCGAGCTCATCGACACTCGGGCTCAGATCCTCGAGGCGAGCCGCCTCTTGCACAAGTTCGTGTCATTCTTGATGTTCCTCGACTCTGAAGATATGAACGCAAAAATGCTCGATATAGAGATATTAGCTATGGCACTTTTCCATACTTTGAGTAATATTTCAAATATGAATGCCTTTTATTGTTAGTTACATGATGTCAGCTAGATTTCTCCTGTTTTTCTTATATCAATCACGATTTATGAAGTCGTGCAGAAAGAAAGACATCGATATTCAGGTTCTTCCACGACTGCCGCGACTGCCTCTCCCGAATCATGGAGAAGACCCACGCGATGCCAGAAGACCTCGGCAGAGATTCGAGCAGCGTCGGCGCCCTTTCGAGGAAGCATCACAACTTCCTGAAGGACATCGCCGCCATCGGAGAACAGGTCCCCTTGAAGGCATCTCGAGTCGCTCACCTTTCGGAGTCTAGGTGGCACAAATCGAACGCGACGCGGCTGAGCTGAGGGACGGTTATGCCGGAGACAAGGCCTTGGAGATCGGGGCACGAGAAAGCGAAGTCGTCAAGGCTTGGCGACACTTGAGAGGCCTGTGCGACGCCCGTACCACGCGACTCGACGACACCTCCGACCTGTTCAAGTCGGTTCAACCGCTTTAAAGGGACCAAGATGGCTTTCCAGGTTCATGAATATGGTTCGTGACTTGTTGCTGTGGATGGACGAAGTGAAGCGCGAGATGAACTCGCAAGAACGGCCGAAGGACGTGAGCGGCGTCGAGCTGCTCATGAACAACCATCAGAGTCTCAAGGTGAAATGTTTTGTGAGAAACTCAGAACTTTCGTGGTGCTTCCATCTCAGAAAAGTGGTTTTGATGCTGAAGCATTCTTTCCCAACATATTTTGAAAATAAAATCATTAAATAATAGGTTCCAAAGCAGGAAATTGTCAGACATTCTTCGAAAAAAGCTTCGTCCAACTCTCCAATTTTAGGCTGAAATTGACGCTCGAGAAGAAAACTTCAATGCTTGTATTTCTCTCGGACGCGACTTGCTCAACAGAAAGCACTATGCGTCGAGTGAAATTGAGAAGAAGCTGATCAAACTGACGACGGAGCGAGCGGAGATGATGCGACGGTGGGAAGACCGCTGGGAGTACCTTCAACTCAGTTCGTCCTCCTCTCTTGTGCTCTCAATCGCTCGCCTTTTGCAGTCTTGGAAGTCTACCAATTCGCTCGCGACGCGGCGGTCGCCGAGTCGTGGCTCATGGCTCAGGAGCCGTACCTCATCTCTCGCGAGTACGGCAGGAATCTCGAAGAAACTATCGCCCTCATCAAGAAGCACGAGGCGTTCGAAAAGTCGGCTCATGCTCAGGAGGAACGATTCTTGGCCCTCGAGAAGCTGACCACCGTAAGTTTCGAATTGGGAAAGCTCCCTGAAGGGTTCTGAATTGCAGTTCGAGCTGAAAGAACTGCAAAGGAACGAAGAAGAGGCCGCCAGAAGACGTGGAGGCCCCGCACACATTGGCAGTCCTTCGCGCTCGCAGCCTCTCGAGACTTCTTTCTCCGCCGAGCCCGATGGTACCTTTTTTTCCTCTTCATCACAGACATACACACTTTGCCTTTTTCGTTCGTCATCCTTTTCGTTAGACACCTTTCCATCTGCTTTTTGTAATCTGTGACTTCACAAACTCTGCTGTGTTGTGTTTTTCAAAAGCATGTAGCCAGCGCCATCGTCTTTTCCAGAGTTCAACATGACGCTCAGCAGTCTCGACAGTCAGGGTCGTCCCTTTGGTTTGAATTTTGGCATGTTTGCGACTTTCAAAACATCTGAAAATTTGCATGTTGATATCATCCCTTCACTTCAATGTTTGAGGCGAAATATAGAGCTTCCCTCTCACCTCTATATAAACAAGTTCGCAGGCTTTTTATTCGAACCGGTGAAAATTGGTTCCAAGTCAAGTTTTTTGGAATTTGAGCTCATTTCTTTTCCGAAAACGCTCTTTTATTATAGATTTTGAGAAACGAAGCGTTAAAAATGTTTTTCTTGCAACCAAGTAGTTTCAAGCAGTGCGGAGATGATTGCGTTTCCTTTTTTCGTATTGCTTTCGCGAACCGCTTTTTCCTTTTTGCATGTCATCGATCCATAAAAGTAACGTGAAGTGTTGTGGATTTTTTTTTAGATCGACACCAAAGAGCGCCTTCAGCCGAACCCAGCAGTTGGCGCAAGTCGCTCGCCCGAGCTCCCAAGTTCGACGCCAAAGACTCCCGCGGTAGAGTCCTTTCCTCAGTGGCCGATGATCGTTTCGCTTCGAGTGTTTTGTAGTTGTGGTTGTGAAAAATAATAGATAGAAACGTTCTTGCGGAAAAGTGTGTCCACTAAACGCTTGACCCTTCATTCAAGGACGGAAAGTTTTTTTTTTCAACATAAATGTACTTCATTTTCCCCTCTTGTTCCAGAAAGAGTTCTGTGCTGTTTGGGAAGATAATTCAATTTTTCAGAGAATATCGAGAGTCCAGTATATATCATTTCGAATATTTCTATCAGCATGTAGCTACTCGAAACTTTTTTCTTTTCTATGAGAACAATTTTATTTTTACAGGTTTTTCGAAATAGAATACTCTATTCCCCACTGGCCTGGAAATCGAATATAAACTGAAAATTTTTTTGGTCAGAATATGTTTTCCCATTAGGCTTTGAATTGAAACTATTTGATCATTCTACTTTTTCAAAAAAATTGCATACTTTTTTTGAGAAAAATATTTTTTTATTGAAAAAAATTGCTTTTCAAAAACTCAAGAAGCTTCGGCAATAGCTTAAGATATACAAAGACGTATAATAGGTTATTTTGTTTTATACCATTAGTGAACTATTTTTCAAAAAAAGGAAAAAGATTATTTTCATTTGATATGAAATGATATTTTTTTCGCTCTGGTAATAAATACCCACTTTTTTTCGGGAATTATCAGGATTTACTTCGAAACACAACGATACTAACCCAAAAATATATTTTTGCTTCTTTTGAAAAAAATAGCTTCGTAAAAAGGAGATTTCAGGCTATTTAATGTAGATTTTTGAAACCTCATATATTCAAAAAAGGTGAAAAAGGTTGAGTGAAAACTTCCCAAGTAGTTTCCAGCGGCCTTCTAGCGATTTTTTGAGATCAGGCCGTTTGAAAATTATTCGTTATAAATATCTGAATCGTCTCAAAGAAAGAAAATTCAGGTGAGCGACAAGGCGACGCTTTCGAAGGAACCCTCATCCGTAAGCACACCTACGAGAGTCTGGACAGAAAGGCGTCCAATCGGTCCTGGGAGAAACTCCTGGCCGTGCTGCGTGGGAACGAGCTCACTTTCTACAAGGACTCGAGACACAGGTTTTCGGGAGAAGCTGGACAAGGTCAGAACTTGGTTGTAGGGACGACAACACGACGGCGCACAACGAGACTCCGCTGACGCTTGCCGGCAGCTCGGTCAACGTCGCGTCAGACTATCAGAAGAAAAAGAACGTCCTTTCGTTGCGGCTTCCCATCGGCGCCGAGTATCTTCTCCAGTGCGCCAGCGAGGTCTTCATCTTTCGATTCAGATGTAGCCCTGTGCAAAATAGATTTCAAAAAAGGAAACCTCGAACAATTATTTTTTTTGGTTCTAATTGGAATATTTCTCTCATTGGATGTTTTAAGCATAATTTAGTTCAGTGTGGATGGTTTTTAACGCTTTTTTCAATTCACTGATTTCTATTTGGTAAGATTGAAAAGGAGAAAAAAAGTATGCGTGGAAATTAACAGTAATAATTTAACCTAATCCCAATAGTAATTTCTCCTTCTTCTCGGGGTTCTTTTCCGGGAAAAATCGACCTTGAGAAACTTTTTAACTTTCCACTTTTCAGGAAGATATGCAACGTTGGTTGACCGAGCTCCAATTGGCGACTGGACAGTCCCAACTCGAAGAAGCCAGCAGATCCCAAACGCTCCCAGGTTCGATTCAAGACTCAAGTTTTAATCTGAAAAGTGTTTTCAGTGGAAGGAAGCGCTACCAAAGCCAAGAAGGGAGGGTTCTTTTCTCGAAGCAAAAAATAAGCTTTTGAACTGATCTTCACAATCTAAGTCACTGCCATTCTCAACTTTTCTCCTTTTTTTCCCTTTGAATCCGCTGAGATTCCTTCGACGTCTTTCGGGCTATCGGCGAGCTTCGATTGTTCGTTTTTGGCATCTTCAGCGTTTCCTTTTTTGTTTCGCCAACGCTGCTGCTTCGAGCTCGAGGTTGGTTTTTGACTGCCTCCCGAAAGTAGGGAATTTTTTCCTGAAAAAATTTAATTGAAGAGTTGCCTTTTTCATTTATAGAATTACTTGTCTTAAAAGCGTGTATATTACTATTTCCACGCGCGGCTTCACTGAATAGAAAAAGTGAATAGACTTTTCTGCAAAATCTCTTTCACTTCATTCAGTCTAAAATCTTCTGATAACCTCGAATTTTTTTTCAGCCTGGTTGTTCCTGGTGATCTGTTGTTTGGGAAGATTTTAGTTGTATTCGGCATTCAACTAATTTTGCGGCCATACACTTTTCCAGAGGAATTTCCCGTTTCGAGGCACGAAAAAGTCTTTCTTTCAAATCCTCGTTTTCATGTACCCTACTTTAACCAAACCCTTCCTTTTTCGGTCGTTTCCAATTTTTGAGAAGCCCTTCCTACAGCTCTCGACACAGATACGGTTTTGGATTCCGTTCCGTTGTAGATCACGTTTTATTTTAGGTTTCAATCGCGCTTTTTTGGATTTCATTAATTTTACACATATTACTACATTTACTTTATATGTACTGTTTCCTGTTTGAAGACACTTCTCGCTTAGCCTTAACTACGTCGCATACATGTAGCTTTTTGATAGTAGATTGCGTTATCAATTTGTTGAATTTTGTTTTATCTCTTTGCAAGAACTTCTATGTACTTCTGAAAATAGATTAATTGCTTGAGCTCGGTACTCAATAGTCAAAATGAAGTGAATGCTTTTTCAACTCTAGCAGCTGCTCTTATCCAAAACACTTTCTACTGGTCTCTAATTGTTGAATGCAGCTTATGAATTGGATTTATTTATTATCCATTAACCACAGCTTATCACTGCTTCCCAGACCCCATGTATGCTTTCGCCATTTTTAGTAGTTTGTTTTTGCGAATTCCCCAATCATGAAAAGTCTTCTCTTTCTTAAAATCTTCTCTGATATATAGTATGCATCGGCTACAGTAATACATACATATTGTTGATGGAAAACTGCACGAAAAGGTAAATGCACTTTTGGGACGGTCGAAAGTCGGTTCGAGATGTGATTGCACTATCGAAAGTAGGATATTCCTCAAAAGAAAGAAGGTTAACTTTCAAAACTGTAGGACTTTTGTTTGAGCTGTGGCGTGCATGCTGTAACCTAATAATTGTCGTGCGTGAAGCCCCAGTGAAGTCTACGTCCGTCTCATTTTTGATTTTTTTTTTTTGCCTCCGGAAATTATGACAATTGTCTCCATTCTACGATGAGAACTTTCGAAAAGGCGAAATCAGAATTTTTAGCATAAAATTCGCTAGTGTCGCCCATCCGTTTTCGATCAAGCTTCCGACTCGATTGTTCCCCATTTCTGACTGCTGTTTTCTTTTCTTTTTCTGGCCGATCTGTATTCATTCATTCAGATGGATTTTACGAACGATTTGATTTTTTGTATAATGTTTTGCATCCGTTTCTGGTTGACTTTTTTATGTTTCGAGTTGTGTGACCTACTCCCAGTTTCGGTTGCAAAATAACTTTCTTATTTTTTGCAAATTCGATCCACCTTCGTCGCAAAATAATAAAACTAATCCAATTATCCGTTGATCTTTTCTTTGTACAATGTACAAGCGAAAAAAATATCATTCATTAAGCTTTATAAGAGTATTCAATCAAAAAAACAAAAACCCGTACTGTACAAAAAGGAGGAGACCGAAAAAAGAAAAAACAGGAAAGGAGCAATTGCAACTCAGCTGCTGCAATGATTGATAAAAGCGCAAAAAAAGGAAAAAAACCTCGTAATATCAAAAAAAAAAAAAATTTTTATTTGTGAAGAGAGTCAGAACTACTTGATATTATACTTGAAAAATTATTTTTTTGGAACTAGAATAATCCTTTGCAGGCTCTTAATTACAGAGCTCCACCTAAACAACATTCCACCTATATATTTCGGATAACTTTTTTGCAAGTTTCTGAAAAAGTTGATAAGTATATGATTAACCCACAACAACAGAAAACGCAGAAAAAAAAGGCGGAGATCCTTTTTTCTTCCAACCTAGTTTTCTGAAGAAAAACAAAAGGGACAATAAACATTGAATTATTAAATAAAAAAAGAAGAGGAAACGACAATATCAAAAATCCTGAAACTTCTGCTTCCTCTCCGATGTCCTTCGGCCTCACCGAAGAAGAAGAGGGTGCAGACAGATCAGACATCTTTAGATTACCACGAAAAAATTAAAATGTGGCAAATTTTCAATAGTTCAATTCGGAACAGGAACATTTCATAGTGTATTCACCGGTAGCTCGGGAGGAATATTTACGCGACTTATGAAAGAGTAAAAAAACAAGAAGATCAGATCTCCTCGAAAAAATTCTTCCAAGCTAGCAGTGAATTGGTAGATCAAACGGGAGCCTTTTCTGGGGCCACGAAAATGAGCATTGCCTCGAAAAGGTCTTCAACAGAGTGTTTACAAACATATTTAGACTTGAACAGATGGGAGTTTCCCTGTCAGTAGAGGCCGCAGCCCTTGAGCTTGGTGGAGAGGATGGTGTCGAGGACAGAGTCCAGCACGAACTGCACCTGCTCCGTGTCGGTGGCGCACGTGTGATGAACGTAGACGTTTTTGTCGGCGTTCTCGTTGGCCGCCAGGTACCGCCGTTCGATGTAGTTCACCGCCGCGTCGTACTCTTCTGGGCCTGCAAATCTCTCGACTCAAAGGATCTGTGCTGCAAACAGACCATTGTAATTCTCAAACGCGATTTTCAATGGTTTCCCATGTCCGATTTTCTGAGCGAACAAATCTTTCTTGTTGAGAAACAGAATGACGGAGGTGTTGACGAAATATCTGTTGTTGATGACCTGCTTGAAGAGCTGTAGAGACTCCTGCATCCGATTCTGGAAACCGTCTCACGTGGCCCAGAGCTCTAACCGGAAGAGGGACTGACTGTTGCGTTGTCCTCCAGAAGCACTTGGTCGTACTCGGAGAGCGAGGCGACGTAGATGAGGGCCTTGGCGTCGTCGAAGCAGTGGATCCACTTCTTGCGCTGAGATCGCTGACCGCCCACGTCGAAAACTCTCCAGTGCTTGTTCTTCATGTTGAAGGAGACCTCGATGACTCCCATCGTCGGTATCCGCGTGTGGAGGATGTCCTGCTCAGTCGGCACGTATCCCGAGTCGTATATCCGCTCCAGAGAATCCAAAAAACTGCAAAAGTCTCGGTTTCACCTTTTTGAAGTTAGAATGGCCAGAATCTACGCCATCAGATTATCCTTGAAATTGGCGAAAAGACTATTTCATGAGTTGGATAAAAATTTTGAGCATTCTCAAATCCTGGCTTCTTACATGTTAGGACGTCCCGAATTTTCAGCAATGGATAAAAAATCTCGAAAAGATCCATTCTCAAAAAAATTTTGCAGAAAGTTTGAAACTTATACCACTCCCCTGTTTCAGGAAGTCATCGAGCTCATAGTATGGCAGCTTCAGTTTGAGTTTGATGGGAAAAGTTTTGTAATTAATTTTCAGATAAGTGGTGATTGATAAATGAACAATTTTCTGTCATTATCATTGTGTCGCATCTATAGAAAAAAAAACGACAGAACTCCTTTTGTGGCAGGTTTGTCTCGCGGGAAGTCTGCAACTTCAATCACTCACTATTTTGCTGAGTCGTGCAGATAAAACTCATCTCTTCGCTCGTAGGCGATTTGGATGCCTTTATCCGACCAGAGTGCTCGCAATGCCCTGCAAAGAGGAAAGCAAGAAGTAGACATTCCGAACGGAAGTTCCCACTTGTAAACTTCTTCCGTGAGCGGTCGGAACTCCTCTTTCAGTTCTAAAGTCTTCCGGATGAACGCGGCGAAGTCCTGGAGACCTTCTCTGGGCTGGAGATGAAGACGTCACTGACCTGGCACTGCTTGTTGTTGTAGATGAGCTTCAGGGCCTGGAAGCCGTCGATGAGCGCTCCCATCGCCTGCACAGTGTTCGCAAAAACCACGTTTTTCTTCTCGATACTCTCGTCCTTTGAGAATCCGTGGTCGTGGATTATTCTGAAGCCGGGCGCTCTAGATTATTCAACCTCAAGAGATAATTTTACATTTAACTTTTCCGGAAATTCCGAGTCATTCTGCAAAATCAAAATTGTTGAAAAACTTTTGGTGAGTCTGAAGTTTGATGAAAATTTCGACGTTCAAAGTTTACTATTCAGTAAACTGTAAGTGTAGAAAGATTTCTTTCAAAGTTCATTGAATATTGAATGAACGAAAAATTGTCCTGATGTAGTTTTTTCAAGTGTTTGAATTCGAAGTTCATCCCCACGTCACTGAACCTACACAGTAAAAAATGTCAACTTTATAGAAAAAAAACTTTGAAACGGAGGATCAGAATTTCCGCTACATATTTCGAAGGCGTCTGCTCAATTTGATTGAAAATAATTTTTCTCTCTAACATTGAAAAAAAAAACTTACTTCATTTGTTTTAATATTGTACTTTTTCCACTTTCGCCAGCCCCTGAAATCGTCAATAATCATGTAAAAACCGAATCACGTTCATTGGAAATGTAAAAAAACGTTTTGAAAAGGAAATTCTCTGAAAAATCTCTGAGACATTCTTTTCGACTGGTGGTCGGCTACTGATTCTGAGAATATCAAACGAAACTCGAGAGAAGTGTCTATACTCGATAGTTTTCATGAGGAAGAGATAAAGTCACCGAGAAGCAGGAGCTTGACAACGTTCTCGTCCTCCTTCTTGGCCATCATGATCTCGGCATTGATCATGCGGTTCTTCTTGAGCTGTTCAGCGACCTGACTGTCGCAGTTGCCCATTTCCCAAAAAGCAGAACCTCGGTTTGAGTTCGCAAGATTTTCCTGCTTTTCTTCTGAAAATTTTGAATACTTCTTTTTGATAAAGACGCAAAAATTAGAGTGATAATAAATTTAAAAAAAACTGTGCAACGAGCAATGAAATGTCGGTTGCTCAGGGAGAAGGCGGCAGAGCGCGTAATTTACTCAAGAAAGACTTCACCTCAAGAAAATTGTGTGTTCGTCCTGCATGACGCGAACAAAAATTGGACTCTGAGAAAACAAAAAAAAAAACGGGAATTTTCGAATTCGAGTACAAAGTCATTTGAAAGCACTCGATATTTGAGCTTTCTATCCGTATTTACTAGTAATGAAAATAGAAGAAAAAAAAGAAGTTTCCGTGTGTTTCGCGTCTTAATTTTCATCTGGCAGGCCGGTTCCGTCGCCTGCCGCCAGGTGATAATAAATAAGATTAAAACTCTTCTGGTTCGCTTTTTGATCCCTCATTAACATCTGTAACTTCAAGACTGAGCTTTAGAACTCAATAAACTCAAACTCGTTTTTCTGACCAAAAAAGGAAACAACACCTTGAATATCGAGAAGATGGTATAGTCTGTGTGCCACGACTTGAAATTTCACGGAACGACATTCCGCTGTGCCGCTGCGCGCCTTTTCGAATCTTGGTCGTGCTTTTAATTTTTTTTTTTTTATCAAGGTACTCTACTCTCATTTGCTCCCACAGCAAAAATCGATCGAAAGCGTGACCTAGACTCGAAAGACGCTTCGCGAAAACACGCAGCGGAACAGCGGAATTTCGTTCCGTGAAATTTCAAGTCGTGGCACACAGACTAATCATTTGTTCAAAGTATCATGGGGAGCCTGAAGATTTCAATCTTATCGACGGAACGCAACGCTTTGAGAAAAAGTGTACTGATTTCGCGCAAGCTTGTCATCAAACTCACTCGATTTCTGACTTCAAAAGTGGAACTACAAGCGATTTTACACATACAAGAGACCATTTCAGAAATGTATTGAGAAGGCAGAAAATTGTTTAAAAAAGTACATTGATCCTAGAAACCAGTCGATGCGAATATCGTTTGAAGATAAATGGAAAAATAATTATTCTCTGGACTTTGTCGCTATAATTAGGGACCGCGGGCCAATTTTCAGAGTCAGTGATATAAAGTTGAAACCTGTATGAAAAGAAAGCTGATGGAAATAGAAAGCTGAAACGAAAAATGTGAAAAATTAAAAAAGAATAGCCTTTAATAAAACTTGGAGGCAAGAGGTTTTAAATGCGAAGTTCGCCATTTTTGAAGAGAGGGGAATTTGGAAAGCTGAAACAAGCGGCACGACTTTTGATGTAACGCTTCAGTTTCCTGTTTTGGACCCTATTTTTTCAACTAAATCTGTAATTAAGTGTGTCGCTCGGAAGAAGAGATACTAATTTTTTTCTTCTCTTTCCAGGTGTTTCGAAAATTGCCGCCTTCCTTCTCTCTTCATTCAGTCGCGCGCCCAAATTTGAAAAAGGAAAATCATTAAAGGATTTCTGATATTGCTATCGCTAACAAAATGTGGGAAATCAGAAAGAAGGTAAGCAACTGAATACGGCAAACGGAACCGTTACTTTTTAAAGGAATTTAGTCTCCAGACCCTCACCTCAATCGAGTGATTCTAACGTACATCAGTTTCTGGAAAAAGGAAAATCCGCGTCAAAAAGAAAGACAAATGCTTGTCAAACAAAATATATCACTTTTATTTTTATTCAGTCATTTTCTGAGAACTAGCCGAAACATACTCTCCAGATGGATATCGTGAAAGTCTGAACCTGCTTAACTTCCTAGTTTTCCAGAACGGACGTCCCAAAGTTTCAGCTGACAATAAATGTCAAGGAAAACGAGCTCTGAGGTCTTTTCTAGAAAATGAAAACCGGGGCAGGTTGAGACTTCCAGACTATCTGCTTTATTAAAAAAAAGGAATCAAAAAACTTCCAGACATCAAAAAAGTGAAATAACCTTCCATATGAGGACTTTAGACTTTCAGAGCTCCCAATTTCAAAATTTAGCTACTGGTTTCGTCAATGGTTTTAAGTCTATTCATCCAAAACTTTTTAAACCATTACTCAAAAGGGAAATCTTATAGCGTGGAGAAAACTCTGAAGCAAATGGAGAAGACAAAACGAAATTTTTCTGGAGAGAAGTAATTTGAACGTATACTTTTGAAAAAGGATGTATTCTGAGCTCCGACTTGAGCCTCAGAATACTGCTTCACGCATTTCTTTCTTACACGAGAAGTCTTTTTTATTTGCGAATTTCAATTTTCTACAAATTTGCGCAAAAACTCTCAAATATTTTTGAAGTTCAAGTTAGGCTTTAAAACCCATTACTCGCAAATTTTAAAAATCGAAGAGAGATCTTCTTCTAGGCCTTCAGAGAGTTTTTGAGCGAGTGTGTACGAAATTCCGAACCAAAAAGTGAAATTACCTCCCTTGTTACTCCGTTAAAAACCGTATTCTGAAAAAAAAAACCTTATATTTTTGCTAGAAAGTTGTCTCACGTGGCTGAAGGGCTGTTGTTTTGGATATAGATTGTCATGAGAATATTATCATAATTAGGGCTGATGTTTTGTCCGCTAATTAATTTTTTATCTCATGTTTTTCTTTTCAGAGGTGCACACGGCGCCACCAAACCCTGATATGAAGAAAAAAAAACTCGGGACTGGCTTCGGATTATTAATCAAGTTGCTCATTCGAACTAGAAAAGTTGGAGTTCGGAGCGACATAATATATATTTACGAAAATTATTCAGTTTTTACGGACTAGTGAACTCTTTTTTGGGTTTGAAGTTTCGTGCTGAATAGTAGTTCAGAGGAGTTCAGAAGAAAAAAAGAACCGAAATCAGATATCAAATGGTCCTATTTCCTTCTGGGACCGTTTTTAAAAAAAGACATCAATAATTAAATATTCAAATATTCAAATCAATAACAGATATTTGATTCTGAAGTTATAAGGACTGCGATGTGGAAAAAGCTTTGACTGTAACCTTTTTCTGAAAATTTTCAAAAGCTGTTTTTTTTTCTATAAAGCACATGAACTAAAAAAGTTCGATGTTCGATTTTTCAAGAACTCTCGAATGTGATTTTCTTGAGATTTCAGACAGACTGCGAAAAGAAATAAATCACGAGAAAAATTGAGAGATTCGAAAGTTGTTTGAAACTTGTCATCTTTTTTGCGTGTTCAAATCACCTTGGAAACTTCAAAACGGTGATAAGTGTTGAATCGATTTAATGCTTCACGGAAGGACTTTTAGGAAAAACATTTTTGACTGAGATAAAAATCTAATTAGAAAGTTGCGCAAAGGTGGGAACGAAACTAATGATATTCGAGCACGGCAGTGACTCGGAACGAGGGGCGTGGGTATTTGGGAGCTCGGCGAGTTGCTCAAGCTCACGTCGCATAGCGACTCCTCAAGCCCGAAGTTTGTGAGGCTCTCTTCGGAGTCGGGGTTTAAGAAGTTCTCTGTATCAACTCAGGTTTTTCCAACAGCTGAAAAGTGAACATACGTGGACACATAAAAGAAAGAAGGAGAACCACTGAATCATTCTCTACCGACTGCAGAGATTTTCGAGAGCATTCAGTCTGTAGAGAGAAGGAGATTTATGATTGTGGTATACGGTATGGAAGATGTATTTGATGTGGCATGATGCGTAAGAGTTGATATTGTGACGCATGAAATTGGGGGAGAAAAGTGCAAACGAAGAATAAATAAGGACAACTCTTACTTAGAAAAGAAACGAAAAAGCTGTTATTGAGACGTTTCATCGTGGTTTGGAGGAAAATAAAGCCACTGAGCGATGCCAAGGTATGATTAATGATTAAAAAAGTCGAAAAACGTATTTTGTAATGGAGAAGAACGAGTCAAGATTGATCTGCTGTTGCGTTCGATAATAACTTTCAACATGATGGAAAATGTCAAACAACGGACCAAAGCTTGCTATTCTAATTAGATACCTACTATTTGTTAGGATAATTTATTCTTGGAAGTCTTTTTCTCATCAATCTTCCTATCGAACTCAAACTTGAATCGTAGAAAAGTGGTTCAATAAAGTAAGTTGTTATAACTCCTCAAAACCCGCAAATCACACAAAGAATTGAGAAGAAACTTATTTGAAGAACTTGAAGCTTTATAATCCGGGAAATAAATCTATTGCAAAAAAAGGTTACTTGTCCTGAAATAAGGAGGTCCTAAAGAACTTTCCAGCCAAGTTCCAACAGAAGTTGAAACCGTGCCTGAAAAAAGTTTCCTTGTAAAAGTTTATCTCTTTTTTCAACATTTTTTCCATTAATAAACAGTTTCTCGCAGACGATTATCAACTCGCATCGAGTTCAAGTATGAAGATGACTGATTGAAGTCTTTTTCGCGTTTCAGGAAGATCGAGTACGGCTCCTGCGTAAGAAAATCGCTTTTTTATCTCAAAAATTCTCGAGACAAGATCCGATTTATTCCTCCAACTTGAATCGAAAAAAAATGTCAATTTCTGACCGAGGTGAGATCTCGTTTCAAAATGCCTCAAACTCGAGACGAGATTGATCGAGTCGCGTGGATCCCTGTATCGTATCGTTTTTCTTGTTAAAACCCATTTTTCGATGGCTCAAGCCAGCCGTGAATCAGCTATGCGTCTTTTTATTTTTTTTTAAATGGTTTTTTTGGCTTCAAATCTATTTTCCATGCATTTGAACCCGTTCTGTTAAGAAGGTTAAAATCTTCGAAGCTTTATTTATTTCATCATGTGCTTCGGCTAGTTTTGAGACAAATCCTAAAAACTAAGGTTAAATTTGTCAGTTTAGATTTTCATCCTTGCCTCAGATACCAATGACCGATTTTTTTTCGTTCGAGAGTCGAAAATTGATCAACGATACTGGGCACTGAAGTTCGACCACCACGCGTTTCTGAACTTCTAATGTTGTCTTCTGTACGTTGACGTCATTTTCGCCCGCAAACAGGCGAGAAGAAGACACCCGATCACCAATCGGGTAATTCAAAACAACCATTTGTTTTGTTGAGTAGAAAACGAAACGAAGGTAGTCTCCGCCCACTTTTATCCCTTTAAATAATGCGGATTGTGCCGAATCGAAATCAAGTCTTTCACTTGTCTTCTATCACTTATCACTAACCATGCGGTTCGCTCTTTTCTCTCTTCTGGTCCTCCTTGCCGTCGCCTGCCTCAACGCTTTGCCGATGGGATCCGCTGGTTAGTTTTATTTTTTTGAAATCTCTTCTATCGGTAATTGCATTGGTTTTATTCGGATATAAGCTAACAATTATCATACCTTCTGAAATTCAAGTTTTATCAGCTTCTAAGTAAAGGCTAAAAATTTAAATTGCCAAATAAACTTGGCTTCTGAGTTTTTGTGTAAAACCTGAATAAAATTAAGTTTTTGATATTCAACTATTTGGGATAATTTTCTTATTGAATGGCTCTAAACGTCGTCTCAGCCCTCAGTTTTTTTCTTTCTTCAGCAGGACTGACGAACGAAGGCAGCATGGGCGGCGCTGGAGCAGAACACGACCGCGAGCCCCGTCGCGGAGCCCTGGGCAACGCGATGCGCGGAGCTCTCGCCGGAGCCGCCGTCGGACTCGCCGCCGGAAAATAAACCAGCTGACTATGTACTATAATTGCACACTTCAACATCATCACCCAAAAATTTTGCCATCCAACCTTTTTCTGCTTTAGTCGCGCTTTATCTCGCCAATAAATTTTATTCTCTTAAATACAACATTAAAAGTTTGTAAATGGAAAATGACACATAAACCCAAGAAAAATATAGATATTTATGTGCTTAACAGAACATCGTAACACATAAAATTTCGAAAGTCTATATTAAAGCATATTTTTCAATGAATCGAAACCTCTCAGTTACTCTGGGAGCTTTATAATTAGAACACGTACAGAATTATACCCTGCATAATGTAAAAATATATTTCAAAAATTCTTTGAGTTATTTTTTTATGGAAGGGAAAGATTCGGAGTTGAGAATTATTTGCAGAATCAGGTTTTCAAACGTTTGATGCCGTGCGGTTGAATTTGAAATGTCAACATTCGAATGAAATGGAAACGAAAAGACACAAAAAAAAAAATTAATCTTGGGAAAATTTTTGAGTTCCCCATTGATGACTTTTTTGTGTTGAATTTCGCAACGAGAAGACAAAATTGTAGCCTTTGAAGCTTGTAATCTTGCCACCAAAGATCTAAAAGCTCAAAAAGTTTTGAAACTTGAAATAATCACTAAGTCTCCAAGATTTGAGTTTTTTTTTAGTTTTTTTGCGAAAAACCTGTTTTCAGAATCTCCAAATTTTAGAAAGCACCGTCCCAAATCTCTAAAAACTTTTTTAAAGTTTTTTTCCGAGCGTTGGAGGAGGAAAATTCAACCTTGACCACGCGACAAGACCGAGTTTGACGAATTCTGTCTATTTTCGATTTTTCGTGTTAGATTGGCTCCTCCCATTCCTAATTGCCCGTACCTTTTACATAAGAGTCGAACTTTTTTTTGGAGACGCAAATATTTCCAACTAACAAAATGTTCGGCGTTATTTTTTTGCTGTGCGCTTTTTCCGTTTTTGGCTTTGCTGAGGCTCAGTTCTTTCCATACGGAGGCTACGGTACGTTTCAAAATTTGAGATATTCTTTAGTTTATTCTCATGATGGGGTTTTAGAAAATCTTGTTTCAAACTAGAAGCTTATTTGCATACCAACAAATTCGGAAAATTGAAGCTACAAAAGGCCGAATAAGTGGATGCCTGTATGCTACTGTATTCAAAAGCTATCCGACTCTTTGGAAAAATAAAGTAAAAAAGAATTCCTAAATCATTTCAAAACTTTCAGCTCTTTTTTGAGCGTAGACGTACAAGTAATAAACAGGCTCAAAACTCAAAGCTTAAACTTTTTGAAACTTGCTTTAATGTTCATTTTCTTTATCTGTAGCATAAACCATTTTCGGCTTGAATCGGCCGGCTGCGGCATTGCAACTCACGTGCAAAGCGTTCGTGATGCGTTTCTGGCGGCAATCTAAAAATTTTCGCATTTCTTGATATAGTCCAGTTTTCCTGTTGAAGATTACTTATAATAATATTCCGAGAAGGAGATTCTCTGGAATTTCATTTTAAAAAAGATAGGTCAAGACGACAAGAGTTTCCGAAATGCGATAATTTTTGAATTAGCGTCAAAACGCATCGCAAAACCATTGCAAATGAACTGACATAGCCGCACGTTGCCGTTCAAAGCAAAACAAACGGATTAGAAATAGGTTTGGCTGTCAAGACGCAGACGAAGACCGTTAATTCAGGAATGATGCCTCCACCAATGCCGCCTCCGATGTACGGCGGTTATCCTGGTTATGGAATGGGATACGGGGGCTACGGAGGCTACGGAGGTTACGGAGGCTATCCCCCTTACTACCGGTATAATCCCATCGGAGGCGCGATTCGTGGAGCTTTGACCGGCGCCGCCATCGGCCTCCTTGTTGGCAAATAACCAAACCAACGAAATCAGTAACTAGTCGCCAACTTTTATTTTTCTTTACGGTCTTTTCTCGCATACATCGACTTTTTCTAGACATATTCTGATCTCAGAACTTTTTCCCCCATCGCATACAGAACCTGGAACAAAAGTGTTGGTATTGTTCAGGTGTTTACTTTGTTTTAAAACTGGATTAGTTTTCTCAAAAGATTTTTAAACTTCTCCTTTGCTCTGTATCATATTGTATTCCATCCTTTTTTGAATCTATGGTGATCTTCAGAGCTGTAGTTTGAGCAAGAATAAAAGTTGCGATGATAACCTCACTACATACTTTTGCTCGGTACACAGCCTCTCTTATTCATCTAATGCATTTTTTATAAGCTCCTCCCTGAAAAAAGCGAAAAGGAAGTGAACTGAAATATGAAAAATAAAATTTCGATGCTCGTCTTTTTTGGTAAAAAGTGAATTTTTGGAAAACGAGCCCCTGTTGACGCATCCAGAGCAGAATATCGCATTTGCAAAACGTGAAAGACGTCTTTGATTAATTACTTCCCTCAAACTTCGTACCTCCGTCTCAAAATGGTCTTTTGGCTTCAAATCTATTTTCCATGCAGAATTTATAATAGTGAATTTCCTCTAGGGCTTCAAATCACATTTTTATATCAGAACTTTTTTTTTCTAATTCAGCCTTTTCAATGAGAATTTCTTGTCGAACGAAAAAAATGTCTGTCGAGGTGCAAGAAGCGTTTTGTGAAATGCGAAATTATGAAACCTAGTAAACTGGGACTTTTTATCAGATTGGAAAATGATCTTTCTTTAGAAGAAAAAAAAATTAATTCCTTAAAATAATTTTAACTTCGTTTCGACTAATTGTCCGCATTCCGCGTTCTGAAATAAAACATTTTGATGAGTGTAAACGAATTGAAAAGAAGAAAACAGTGGAAAATCGGTTTGCGAACTGGTTTAGTTCGAAACAAAAAAAGACTTTGTCTGCAAAACCAAGTTTTTTTCTTTGATTTCTGGTCATCGATGCTATTTTTCGAGAAACGAGAAAGAAACTGCGAGAACCTGAAATTAGGAAGAATTAGGAAGAACTGAAAAAGGAAAAATAAAAACGAACCAAATGGAGATTTTGAGGATTTTTTTTTCAGAACTAAAGGTGAAAAATCGCAGGTCTGAGATTGAGCAGTGCTACTCAGTTAGATGAAAATGGGAAAAATGTATTTGAAATTGCAGCAAGAATGAAAAAGAAGAACTGGACATGGGTTCGGGCGTCGCCAGTCAGAAGTCCCGACGTCTTCCAAACGCCGGAAAGTGGCGTCGAGCAAGCCAAGAATTAAGATGACGTCACATCCGGCCAAGAAAAAGTGTATGAAGGCGACTTCGTTCTCGAGAGCGATCAAGAAGAAAAGGCGGAATCGTCCTCATCGTGCAGCCAATCTCCCCCGACCTCATCGAGTTCGCCAGCGACGCCGCCGTTTCAGCAGCTGCAGTCACCGGTTCAGCCAGCCAGACGGCTTGAAAAATAATGGTCATCAACACTGAAAACAGAGTTTTTTACACACATTGCTAGTGGAAATGCATTTTTTTAAAAGAAAGATTGAAACCACCATTTTTTGCGTCAAAACAGGCGGAATGCTCGAAATGAAGTTCAATAACTTTTGCCTTGCAAAACTCTATTAGCGCTCAAAACTTAGAAACTTGTTTTAGAAATTAAATATAGTCAATTTTTCCCGACTCGAAATGCGAAAAAAAAGCGAGGGAGGCAGAGAAAGAGGCGGGACGCGTAGCGTGTGCTTATGCGGTTCTTGGCACGAGTTCAATTCAATCGGCAGCGACTATTTTGAGAGCTCGTTTATCGCTCTTTTCATTCGTTTTTTTAAAATTATTGGTTGATTTTTATTTCATCTGCGCATTGAAAAAAATAGTAGAATTAAAAAAACTCTGCGTTTTTTTCCCATGTAACAGAAAAAAATATTTATTTTTCAGGAAGTACAGAAAAAAAGCTCAAATGTTGGCATCCTCCTTTTGGGTATAGTCAATGTTTCCCGACTTGAAAGACGAGGGAGGCGGGGCAGGGGGCGGTACGCGTAGCGTGTGCGTTCGCGGTTCTTGGCACGTGTTCAATTCAGCCGCCATCTACTCTTTGAAAAGCCCGTTTTTCGCTCTTTTGACTTCTTTTTTCAATTCTTTATTGATTATGTTCATATGTGCATCAAAAAATAGTAGAAAACATTGTGAAAGAGCGCTTGCCGAGTTTTTTTAAATAGCCGGCGGCGATTGAATTGAACTGGCGCCAAGAACCGCGAACGCACACTCTACGCGTCCCGCCCCTTTCCCCGCCTCCTTCGCCTTTCAAGTCGGGAAACATTGACTATATAAAAGCAACAAAAAACACGGAAAACCGGTACGAAGTTATGTACATCGAGTGAAAGAAATAATCTTTCAGTTCTTATCCGTGTTAACTGAAATGCTGGAGTTGTTGCGGCGACCGTAAAAGAGACGGACGAGCTTTCGCACGGGAGCTGGCACGGGCCGCGCTTGGGATTTCCGCTTGGGCACTGGGGAGCAGTTGAAATAGTGAACTTTGTTTGAGTTGTCGACAACCACTCCGAAGTACTGAATACAAATAATTGAAAAATGCAATCCCCTAGCTCTCCTTCAGTATCTACCGGTAGCTTGGAGAAAAACGATCAGAGCAGTATAATTGTCTGCTCTGATTTTTTTGATTCGTTTTAAAAATATATATCACTTTGGCTTCATTTATTGTTACAATTTGGTTAAACTCTGTTATTCGCTAACTTTAAACAAAAGGTTCATCAACGTTTGGAAATAGCTCTTGATAAATGTTGTCTCAACCAACGATGAACAAGTTATTTGGTCTCAAGCCATGTAGAAAACCTCAAACGAACCGTTTTTTGATGAGCCATTGAAGGAGAAGTTGAAAATAAAGAGGAAGAAGTGATAAGTAACTGGTATGTAGCTTGAGAAGCTTCTGATTTTTCTGTAATGCCACGAAAAGCTTAAATATAAGAGAGAAGTGGCGAAGGCGGAGCTAAACCGTCAGGTGAGTCAAAAATCCACAGACGAAAAATGGGCGTGGGCGAGCAGGAAAAACACGAACAGATCTATTTCAAGTCGAAGCGAAAAGAATGAACAAGTGGGTTTTCAGTTTTGTTCGAGAACGAAGAAGCTATCGATAGGTGCTTTACAAAGATCGCGTCTTCAGTTTTGTTTGCCGATCCCTTTTTTCGTGAATTTTTATTTTTCGACTTTAAAAATTGAATAATAT
The DNA here is from genome assembly GCA_904845305.1 of Caenorhabditis auriculariae. Taxonomy (NCBI): domain Eukaryota; kingdom Metazoa; phylum Nematoda; class Chromadorea; order Rhabditida; family Rhabditidae; genus Caenorhabditis; species Caenorhabditis auriculariae. Next base: position 26,446 of record CAJGYM010000214.1, on the reverse strand, counting down.
AACGTATAACGCTTGAGGGAAGCCTTCGCCCAAAAGGATAAACAGAGAAACGGTTTAATGATAAGAAATATTCATAAACTTCTGGAGAAAAAAGTAACAATCGGAAAAATGGAACAAATAAAATATTTGAACTGTTGGTTTGGAAAAAGACCTCTATCTGGAAATTTTTAGGGGATGTTTAGGAAAACACAAACAATTGACAAATTTTCAGAAAAAGTTTTATTTCCAAGGATTTTTCAGAAAGCCCTGAAATAAGAAGCAAGGCGATAAAAGTGTCCCCATTATTGAAAATAGTAAAAATGAACAAAAAAAAACAACAGTTTTTACAATTTTCCTGTCTTCCTTTTTTTAGATTGTGCAAGTGTATCAAAATTCCTTCATTTTTTTTTTGAATTCAAGTTTTTCACTTCATTTTCTCTCTTTTAACTATGTTATTATGGTTATCGTTCCTGAAAGAGAAGGCCCATAATCTGAAATCTTGGGATTCCTCTCCATTCCCCAAACAAATTCGTGTCATCTGTTTTGCGTTAAATATAGGAATGGTATACGAAAGAGTGGAGATTCTTCCACAAACAGAAAAAAACTCGAGACTTTAGCATGAGAGGTTTACATAGCGTTCATCACCCAGATTTTCGATAACAGCAAATGGAAAATTTTATTTTTTCGAAAGCACGTGAACGGATAGACGAGGTCTGGGTTTGAAAGTTTTCAGATTGAATACTTTGGTAGAGTTTTTCAGTAATACTGAATTATTTTTCGAAATCATGTGATATCCTCATCTGTACTAATGAAACTATGGAGAACTTCGATAGTTGTCTTGGAATGATGCCAGGCTTGTGCGAGGGCCGGCCCGTCACCCTCCCGGCCCCCCGACCATTTTGTAAGCCCGGCCCGGCCCGAATCGCCCAATTTTTTTCTAATCGGATATCAAGTTTTTTTTACGACAGAAATTACGTTTTTTTGCTCATTTTTTTCTATTAAAGTTTAACAAAAAAACTATTATTTCAGAAGTAAAAGTCACATTTCGGTGAAAATTTTTTAAATGAAATTTTAAATTTTTTTTGAAGCCCGGCCCGAGCCCATGCGGGCTTTTTCCTGAAAAAAAGGCCCAAAGCCCGGGCCGCCCGGCCTGACGCACAAGCCTGAATGATGCCAATAGCTGGGGGTGTCGAAAATGACGTGATATGAAGAGGAGAGCGAAACCTCTCGAAACATATGTACTTGTCTCTCCGTCGCCTTCCCATCAAACTTTTTTCTATTTGTCGATGATGTCCAAGCAAACGACACACGTAACTTTTCCTTTGAAGTGCCGGAAGATATCTTCGTTTTCTCACACCCACGTTGGAAGGGATCTGATAAGATGTACTCATAAACAAATGTGAACCGACCTGAGAAGGTAAATAACTTATTAAGAGAGAATTCGAACAAGATTTCATGCGTTGAAACATTGCCAGTTCGGAGAGACGGAGTTTTAGGTTTGAATGGGTCTAACAATTTTATTCGTAGAAATCAGGATAAATTTCGAAAAAGCGAAAGATTTGAGAAAAAAGTTTTTCGGGTAATGTTTTGTGAACAGAGAGAGGAAAGCTCTATAAAAATGGAAACGAAAATGAGGCCTTGCCCTTTTGACTTCTCAAATAGTTTTAAAAAACCGTAAAGTTTTTTGTAAGTCTATAACTCTATGAATTCAAAAGTTTCGAGGTTTTTTTTCGCAAGGTGGCGTCAACTCAAAAGTTGACGAACCGGTCGGTTTTGAACGGGCAACTATGGCACTGCCAAATCCGCGAGTTGGCCTACCGTAGCGCAGGCAAATCGTGTTTGTGGGCTATTTCGCGCACTCATAGGAACCTGCAATTAAAGAGTTACCTTGAACAAGATCCCGCAAAGGCAGCTGCTTCTAACCTTTCGTTTCTTTCTTGGCTTACTTCACTTCCTTGACCTTCGCTTTGTTAGCACTAAATTTCTTTTAAATGACTCAGAAAAGAAATTAAACAGACTAAATAATCTACGAGTATTTTTCCTCATAGTTTTTGAATAATTTAATAAGCTCTTTCCAAAAAAAATTTTTTACAAAGTTTTTTTTCCTATTTTGGTAGCACTCGTGTCTAAGTACCGAGGTTGAACATTTTTGGAATTCGAGGGAATCGGGCTGTTTGTAACGAGGAAGTCATATTATTCCAATTAGACATATAAAACATAGTCGAAAAGGTATTTCATTGGTAATGACATTGAAGAACAAATGTGCGGACTGGTTACCTGGACCTGGGAATCCGTCGACGGCAACCGGTCATCCTTCCAACTCTCTGCGATTCCCTCATTCCGGTGCTTTGGTCCGCCCTCTCGCCTTCACGGCCACTTCTCCTTACTTTGTCGGGTTTCCACATCATTCCCAACCTCCCATGCTGCATCTCATTTATACTTCCGAATTGATATGAAAAAAAAAACTTCTTCCCAAGTTCGTACTTCTCAAAATCAGTTAAGCCTTGTCCTTTTCCTGGCTTTAAGCCTCGGGATATGGGCCTTCATTGTTGAGAAGTTTGCATTCACGAACCTTTTTGGCGTGCATTTGCAAAGAACAGGACGTAGATAAAAAATATATCTTCGTTCAGATACTTTCCATTTCCCATCTCTTTCCCTCTTTTATGCTAATGACTATCCGTGTAAATGAAAAATAGGAGTACAGAAATTTTTCGATTTTATGTTTAAAAATTAATATAGCCTTTAAATAAAACAAGGTCCATTCGCCGCTAACTTCAAAACAAAAAAGGGGCAAAAACGTCAAAAAAAATCTCTTTTTTAGTACATGTTTTGCTGGTTGTGTGAACACCCTATTTCGAAATTCCTCAAACTCGGAGTGATACTTATCAAACAGAAAATCATCGAAATGAAAAGCTAAATCTTCATTATTTTTTAAAAACAGTCATTTCACTGTAGGTTCCTTTGAAGTATACTTTCTTGACCGAAAGGGAACAGCTTGAGTAGTTTGGAAGAAAAAGATGAAACAGAAAAGCTAGAACTTCTAGCCTAGAAGGCAATCGTGGGTATATTTTCAAGAGCAGAGTAATTGACGGAGACAAAAAAAAGTTAAGATCGCCGAAAACTCTTTTTATTTTTACCGTAACAACAGAATGCCATCCTTCGACGATTCAAGCTACAGAGTACAATTCATCTTTCACAGGAAGTCTCAGAGGAGAAGAATGATCGGTGGTTGGTGAAGGATGAGCCCGTTTCCGGTCGGCCGGCCGAATAGACGCCTAATAGAGCCGCGTGTCGTTGCGATTACCTTGTCCCCCGGACTGAATTGCGTCCTCCTTTATTGGCCCTTGATCCACATACCCCACGGAGCAATAACTCGCTTTGTTGCCAACTTTCGGCGGCCGTCCTGCTTTCGTATTCCACGACGGAATCACATTTGAGCCGCCCATCATGTTTCCTCGGCTCTTCACTCGGTTCGGACCACCACGTTCTGGACCGCGGCTATTCAAGCGCCGTCTTCTTCATTAGCGCCTCGGTCCCAAATCTCGGACCTCTTCCGCAACCTCGGCTTCCTCCTTTGCTCTCTCTTCTTTTCAAGTTGTTCCATTTCATATCTTCTTCTGTCTTCACTGCGTCAATGTTTCCATATCCAAATCCTTCTCCTTTTTTGTATATCTAAATAACTTTTTTGAAATGAAACCTGTGAAGAAATATTTTGCTATCTCAGCAAGTCTTTTCGAATTAAGAGAAAATAATAATGAAAGTTTGCAGAGTCTTATTAGCTTTAAGTCTTTTCTTCAAATTTCCCGATTTCTTGATGTAACGCAACTCTGATGTTTATGAAAAATTTCATGATTCAGAAGCGGAGGAAGTATGAAGACGACGCTGAAGACGCTGTTCGTTGGATTTCTCCTTCCTCTGGCAACTCTGGCCATCGAATGTTACACAGGAAGTCAACTCCAGGTCAACGACTGTCCGTCCCTCTCTTGCATCAAACAAACTCTCGGACTGGATACGGTACGCTCTTTCTTTCCAAACTCTCTACTTCTATTTCCAAAATCTCTCAGACTTTTCTCAGCTCTGAACTAAGAGGTGTCATTTCAAAGACTAGTACCCTCCCATTACTTGGTTTGGCGACCTTTGACGAAAAGATCCGTAGAGGTCATCGGCAGAGAGAGAAAGAGAAAGGATTCTCGTTATTCGAGTAATTCCCAATCAGACAAAAAGCCGGCGGCCCAATTTTTGCCTTTTCGCTTCGCAAATCCGTTTCCAAAGAGTGTAAGAAGAGCTTTTCGGCAAGAAAATATAGATTTTTCATAGATTTGGGCAGATATTCTGACCGAACCAGTCAGCTTTAAATCAAAAGTCCGCATAATCTGAGCGAAGGGTGTGTCGCAAAGAAATTGCAAGTCTCTATAAGATTTGAGCGGCTCAAAGTGAAGCCTTTGACGACAAAGGAATGCGAATTTGCATTCGAAAAGGCGTCGTCAGGCGCCCGACGGAAATGTCATGAAACGCGCCTCTTATTGTGCCTTTCAACCAAACAGTCTCTACTCGAACCGACACAGTTGACTACGTGTTGATTCGTTCTGAAGCGTTGGGGATTACCTGGACTTACCTAAAAACCGGTTCATATGTATCCTCCCGTTTTTAACAGTACTAGGGACCGAAGGTAAAAAAATAACCTTCTGCTTGTCAAAAAAATCGCGACAGGACATCACCTTTTTGACAAAAAAAGTTTACTATATAAATTGGAACCATTCTCTGGTATTTTCCTTCTTGTTCTTTTTTTATTCATTCAATGGTTACTTCTAAAAAAACTATAAAAAGGTTATCAGTTTTAAAAAAATGATTTTATTTTCTCTACTTTCCTTTTTAATTCGAAAAAAACAACTGCGTTTCACTTTTTCATGTTTTAAACCTGCCACATAGAAAAGGACGTGAGGCTTTTCTAATGATAAACCTTTCATAAAATCGAAAAGAAATTTAAAAAGTCACGTAGCAAAACTCCGAGTTTTAACTCATTTGTTTCAGATTTGAGAAACGGATCTAAATTTTCATGAAGTTAAAGTTAATTCACCGTTGATTAGTAAAAAGAAAAACTGGAAAAAGATATCAATTTGAAAGCAAAAATGGAATATTTTCTTGAAGCATAGCCTGAGGAAAACTGTTCAAACTGTGTTATTTTGCGAAAGAATCAGTCTCGAACTCTATGCTTCTTCAATCTCACACTGAAACCGACTATTTGCAACGCCTGTTCAGGTGAGGTACTGCGACGGGACTGGAGTCTCCTCGATCTGCCAGACCTACCGCATTTTCGAGTCCTGCGACACGATCCCCAACCTCGGCTTCATCTGTTGCTGTACAGGAAATCTTTGCAACACCGTCGGGACCCCATTTTCTCATATTTCTTTCATTTCTCTGTTTGTTCTAGTGACCTTGGCTTTGTTATAACGTTCCCGTGGCTTTTGCTGTTTTCAGACCCGTTGAGAACTGACGGGTGCTTCGCCTTCTAGTTGAACAGCTACGAAGTAAGGTTGAGGCTCAAATAATGTCTGACCCTGTATTTCAACGTCAGAAACTATGTTTTTGATCACAATTCGATCTGATTTTTGACTAAACGGAAAACGCCCTCCTTCACGTTTTAAGCTGTTCTGATATGGGTTTTTATCAAATTTCAGAGAAGTTCATTGATTAGAGCGAATAAAATGTTGTTCTGAAGCGATTTTTTTTCATTGGTAAAATGTGTGAACCCATATTGTATAAATAAGAGTAATTGTTCGAAAAGACTTCTTCAGAATCCAGAAGGCACCTGGTCGGTTCGACGGCGGTAGTCTCCGCAAGCATGGATCCCATCTTCCCTGCAACAAAATCCCGCCTTCCTCCTGTTTTCATTCTTAAAATGAACCTGGTCTCAATTCCTTGAATGATTCCTTCGAAGCCTGTCGTGTTTCGGAACTTTTGCGAGAATTGGTTCTCAAGGATCGCTTTCACTTCCTGAACCAGATATGTTAAGCAGAGACTCGAACTGAATTGACCTTTGGGAATTGATCATCGAGCTGCGTGATGTCTGGCGTGAACTGATTGTGGATCATTGGCGCATCGATGGCGTTTTTCACAGAGTCTTTGAAAATCAATGTGCGCACGATCGCCTGCAATCGTGACTAAGCACCGAAATTCAAGATTTTTTGAAAACATTTCAGAATATTTTAGTATTTTTTTTCAGAAAACGCCGACTAAAAAATTTTAAAAGCGCTGCCGAATAAGTTTCTCAATTGTGGCGACTAGGATATTTTTTTGTTTTTTTCAGAAAAAAATTATTCATTTTATCATACCGATTCAGAAATCGAACAAAAAAAGCGGATTAAAAATTTTTTTTAAAGCCTTGCGCTTCTATTTTTGAGAAATTCGAAAGTAATTTTACACTATTTGCTACGAATTCGTGAGAATCCCACCTTTGCCAACGCCGAAATGATTTTTGATCCTCCAGAGCCTCCAATCACCATTTTCACCTAAAAAAAAAAACAGTCCACATCTAATCTAATTTTTGAACTGATACATTTTTCGTGAGGTGATCGAAAATAATCATCGGGCTCATGCTGCTCATCGGCCTTTTTCCCGGCTCAATGAAGTTGGTCTCCGAGGGAGCAAAGCCGAACCTGTCCTTCTAACTAGTTTCGGAGTTTTTTGCTTTAGCTGACCCATTTTCCATCCCAGGGGTACTGAAGTCGTCCATCTCATCATTCCACAGTATCCCGTAGGCTTTTGACTCGACTGCAGCCCCGAACCTTTTCTGAACAGGTAGAGCCTTCTCCAAAACATGTAGACTACCATCGGTTGATGGTGGTGGTGGCTGAGACTCCATTTCCATACTCGTCGAGAACCGAAACATGAGAAGTGCCATGGTCAGGAGTCTGTAAAGTCCGCAGATGACCCGGGATATCGATAACTGGGACCTGATATTGTGCGATTCCGCCGTAATTCTTGGACGGCTGAGCGTGGTCCTTCATCCTTCTGATGACCCAGTCGGTGTAGGCCGGCGCCGTGAGGTTCTGCGACCGGCTGAGAGCGTCGTCCACGAAGTCGTGGTCTCCCAGTAACGTTCTGAACTCTTCCGAAGTTCTCGAAAAGTTTCTGGTCTCACCTCTGAGCGTATGCAAACTTCATCGCTTCGATGTATTTGTGGAGAACAAGAGGTTCATCGTAGATATTGTGTTTATGTCCTTCAGGATACAGCTCTGCAGAGAAATGTTGTGGTAAGGATCGTGGGGAGAAGGGGAAAAAGGAGGGAAACCAATATTGAAGGAGACTTGGCTTGAAAGAAAAGTATTTCGTTTGGTTTGTGTTCACGGTCCATTCTATTTGAAATATGGGCAGTCTAAGTTTCTTTGATTGCATTGAAAAGGACTCACTGCTCATGACGGAGACGATCAGCTGAGTGACGGCGAAGGAGGACGGCGGGGGCCCTCCGCACATGGTCAGGCTGTCGCGGAAGTGGGAGTTGGCCACGAGGTCGGTGTGCTCCCGGACCTTGTAGCTGGCAAAGTCCTTCTCGGTGATGAAGCCTCCTGAATGGTTTTCGTAGAACGGTTCCGTCAATGCTTTGCTCACCTCCCTCCTTGAACTCGTCGGCCATTACCCGCGCCATTTCGCCATGGTAGAAGAGCTGCACTGGATCTGAAGAGTGCGCGATCCTTTCCAGAGTTCTGGCCAGCGTCGGCCTTCGTAGTATCTCGCCCTCCTTGTAGGTTTGGTTTGTCGCAGGGTTAATCCAGTGGCTGAAAATGGACCGACTGAATCATAAAACTGTGGTGGAACTCACCGGACGCTCGGGAAAAGTCGGAAGTGACGCTCCTTGACTCGCATCACGTAGTCCAAATACTCAGACACTGGGTGTCCGTACCTTGCCAACTTCACGGATGGTAAAACCAACTCTTTCCATTCGACTTTCCCTGAAAAAGAGAACATGAGGAAAAAAAACCACAAACAAACCGGATCCATAACGCTTGTAGGCATGCCAGTAGCCGGCCAGTTCTCCTGGGACACCAGCCGCCGTAAATCCTGGAAAACAAAAATTAAAACAAAATTTGTAAACGTTTTTTTTCAGAAAGCAAGTTGGAGCCACCGACCGTATTTAGAAGCATCGGTGTCGTTGATGAACATGTTGCGCGACGCGGCTGCAGGAGCAGACTCGCGGGCGTCGATCGACATGCACTGACCACGGTTTCTTAGAATCATCTCAAATTTCTCCGCAGCCGAACCAAGGTTACTTGCTGTAGAAGGTGAGGAGGAAGCCGCCGCCAAGTCCAGACGACTGTGGATTTACCACGCCGATACAAAACATAGCAGCAATCGCGGCGTCGATCGCATTTCCTCCTTTTTTCAGCACTTTCCTGTCGGATATACTCATTACAGCTTCAGTACGTATTTACGGCGAACTTGCGTACTTTAAACCTTCATCAACATTTCTCATTCAACTTCGAAAAAAAGTGAAAAAATCCTTACTCGCGAAACTAACGATCTGTTTCACTTGAAAAACTGCGGGCAGCTTTTTTTTAAAGTTCAAATAAGTATAGTTAATTTTTAACGACTTGAAAGGCTAGATGGGTTGATTGGCAAGGGTGAAGCGTTGCGACGAGGGTATCGGCGGAAAACTCGAGGTGAATCATGCAAAAAATGTAGAAAAATTTAGTTTAATATCTTTTTTTACATATTTATTCGTGCAATTGAATCTTTTCAAACCCATAAAGAATTACAATGTATTGTGAAAGTATCGAAAAAGAGATCGTGTTTGATTTCAAGATCCCCGGCAAACGTCGTGTCGCACACGCAACGCTTTCCCCTTGCCTAGCAGCCCCATTCAAATCGGGAAGGATTGACTATATCGGGAAATGCTCCTACCCGCCGATATCCGAGCACGCAGCGTTGTCGGTTGTGATGGCGGCTCTGGCGAACCGCTTCTCAACGGAACCGGAAGGCGGGGGCCAGTCGTACTTGGAGGACCGGCCATCCTGCAGAATACCCTTCTCAGGGAAGTTTTCGAATGAACCCACAGCTGTCGTGAGGCAGAAAATGCCGAAAAAGCAGAGAAGAACGAACTTGGCGGTGATACCCATCGAGAAGACGACCGACTAGGCGGCGAGCCTGCAGTTTTTGTTTTGAAATCGGAGAAGATCATCTATGAACTGCAATCGAAGAACAGAAACTCGATACAAGCATCAAATCAACAGTTTTCCGAATCAATGTTTTTGATTATTCTGTGGAAAAAATCAAACTTTTCGGTCTCTGGATTACAAAAGGAAGTAACAGAAGGCGCAAAAAGTGATATAAAAAGAGAAAACTTGCGGTGAACCTAACAGGAGATTCACATTCAAAAAGAGTTTAAAAAAAGAAATGAACCTTGATTTTTTACGTTCGAGAAACTTAATATTTTACAGGATAAATCGAAATTTAACAAGAAAAATTATAACAGATTCATTTCAAGGAGAGTCCTCATTTTGATATTTCGGGCCCTGGGAAAGATGTCTTGTTGTTTTGGTACTGATTCAAAGAGGATCAAAATAAACCGTGTATAAAAACAGTGGCAGGTAATCAATCACGTTTCCTCGGACCCAGGAATCAATTCTAATCAGTTTCTCTTCGGAAGGTTCTTCTCAATGTTTCAAGTTTTTTTTCTTATCTCACAAAGTTTGTTTGAGGCGAATTTCAATGAACAGAAGAAAGGATAAATCTCTCTGACACAAAAGAAAGCCAAAATGAGAGACATTTCTTTGAGAATAGTAAATGAAAGAAGAGATTTTCTAGGAGAATGGCGATATTTGCGGGTTGACCCGTCATTTATCCAATCGTAGAATGATGGATAACCCCCAAAAATCAGCTTGATTCCCGCGATACGAATATCTTTCTTTAAAAAACGAAATTTTCTCTCTTAAAACGCGGTGATTTCCATCAAAAAAATTTCTTTTTTTGTTTGTTTTACAGATGATGGAACAGACTAAGAGACACAAATTAACGTTCTTCATTGCAAAGTTGGGGTTCTGATTGCTTTAGAAGTTCAAGTTGCGAATCTAAATCTTTTTCATAAAAGGCTTGTCTTAAAATAATTGTATTTTCCAACATTTTCGGACCTCCATGAGAGCCGTCAAGTTGGAGTGCAAAACTTTGTCTTTTTTGAGGAAGTTTATAGATGCTACGCTTTTCGAAGTAAATGACATAAGTAGTGCTGGGAAGAAGGAAATAGGAGTGATGGGAAGGAAGTTGTTTGCGTGGAACGCGTGTTCCACCGGAAAAAAGGCAGCCGGACGGCGCCGAAAATGTATTTGCTCTCCGATTTCTGGAGTAGCCGGCGACGGCAGGCGTGTTCCTGTCGACAAAAGACACGCTTTCTAACTTTGGTTCCGTCCCAGTGATTCATGAAAAATAAGATATTCCAAAAGGCAGTTCTCTTTTTCGCAGGGTTTTGACAAAGAAAGATAAAACCATTATTCCTTCTCAACCAAATTTATAAAATGCAAAGCGGAGATGCTGTTCACGATGTGGTTTAGCTAAACCCCAAATAGGAAGAATTGCAGAATTTTGAAACTTTGAATTCATTTTTCGTAAAAAGGAACGTGAACTGATGGATTAAAGGTTGCAAACAAATCAGAGGTTGTGATGAGTAGTTGGATCCGCGTGGAAAAAGGGAACGACCAGCACAGAGACGCGACAGTTAGAAGCCGCGGAGAGAGTCTGTCTTTCTCTCGTCTTCTGTGCCCTCTTTCCCTGCTTGAATGTTTCTCGACGATGTTCAGCGATGACGTCATCTGTCTCGAAGTTCTTTATCATTAACAACGCGAACACATGAAGTTTTTTCAAGCCAAAAAGAAAAGGATTTCAGTTATTTTCTAGGGTTTCCTTTTTGGACCAAAGACTTTGGTACTCCTTCTAGAAAGCAAGTGAGTTATCGGATTAGTTTTTTTTGGTTTTCTGTTTTTTTTTTTGTGAAAAATGAATACCGAAATTATCTAGATTTATGAGTATTCTAAATCTTAAGCTTACAAATGGTAAGCCAACGAAACTGATGAAAGATTTCGCTCCCAGACAATGTGAACGACTCGACTCAATAGCAAATTGAAGAGAAGGAAAATCAGAACAAACACCGCTCAAAAGGATAAAAGCTACTAGAAAAACTTAGAATCCAAAAAAAAAGAAACTGATAAAAGATTTCGCGCCTTCTGTTCATCGCCTTTGGCCTTTGACTTTGTCACGGCTGAATTCAGTCCAATTCGAAAAGTTTTTTTAGCATTTGGAACGGATTTTAATTTATACTTCTCAATATATATGAAGGTGATAGATGTATATACGGAAAAAATAATAATATTTTCACATGAATATTAATAAAGAAGGTGAATTTTCATCAGAGACTTTGATTGCACGTGAGAGTTTTTTTTCTGATGTTCCGACAAGGGCCTTCTTATGCATAAACTTCGGGTTTTCTCTTCTAATTTTTTTAGGTTTTTTTTCCTTTTTCAAATTAATTTGCACCAATTATTGATTGACCAGATCTGTGCCTTTTTTTTAGAAAGTCTTCGTTTTTGATGTAAGTATGAAATGGCTTTTTTTTCGTAATAAATATAATTTTTCAACTGAAACATCGTGCTCTGTTCCACTATACTTTATAGATCCATAAAGTATGTATTTGGCCCTTTTTTTTCTTTTTTCACTGTCAAATGGAATGTCACATAACACGCTTTTTCTCTCTCTCTTCAGGGGAAATAATCAGAGAGTCAAAAGGCCGAAGTTTCGGCGGTTCGACGAATAAGCGAAGAGCATCGTCGAGTGGACCTTGTCCGCCTTCTGCAGCTTCGCTGAGCGCAGAATCTGTTCCACGGTCAGGATTTTTCGCGAGTTGCAAAAAGCGCAGCAAAACTGCACGACCTCGGCGAGGCTTCTGAAAAAGTTTCGTGAGTGAAACAGATTTCTTTTAGTTTCGGACTTTCAACAACGACTCAAAAAATTACCTGCATCTATTGCACTCGAGAGTTTTGCCACAAAGGACCAAAAGTCCGCCGCAAAGTGTGAAGAGCTTCAAGTTTTTATGTTAGTGGAAAATACTTCTATTTATGACTTCTTGATATTTCTATGGTTAACTTTTCTTCTTTTTTTATAATCAAGAACGACCTGTGCTTGTTCGTCCATTAGCTTTCCAAGGCAGACGACGTCCCGTCTCTCGTAACCGCAAGAGCATCTCCAACTTCTTGTTGAGGCTCGTGAAGTTGAGTGCGACTCACCGGATGGAGACGGTGTTAGTGAGACGTCTTGGGTCGGACCCAGCCAGTGGCGGCAGCTCCAACGGCAGAACCGGCGGCACCTCAGATCGAAGAACTCCCGACGGCTTCCGTTTCAGAGGAAGCCAAGACTTGAAGGTCAGCTTAAAAGCTTTTTTTGGCGTTGCTTTAAATAAAGTTATAAATAAGGCTCAAAAAGGGTTTTTTTTTCAAAATGAAAATTTACCTGATGAAGGTTCTTGACCTTACTGGCGAAAAGCTGAGTTGGGAACATCGGGCTCTGCGATGTGAGTCCTAGGATCATGACCATCAACAAATGCGTTTAATTGAAAAAAGGAAATAGAGGAAATAAAAAGACTTCTCAAAAACAAACTTTGATACTATACAACATTAAGGAAAACCTAAAATTTTCACGAAGAAAATCTGAAATGAAAAGGGAAATTTTCGGCTGGGGCGTCGCAAAACTCAAAACATAACATTTCATTTCTCGGATATTTTCCAGTTTTCAGCGACATTTTTTTTTCCTTTTTTCCCATCAGACGTTTGAAAACATATATCTCATGAGAAAACGAAAAAAAAAAGTTATGACTCCTTCTTTATTTTACCTAAAAATAAAGTTAAATTCAGTAGTTCGTCGAGCACTTTCTACATTAAGAGAATGAAAGCCAAATACGATCATAGGGCAAAGTCGGAAAAGGTGGAAAAAGGCTTTTTGGAAATGTTCCCTTTAGGGGGACAAAGGTTCCTTTTTTGCTGTCTTTTTATTCGATTTCATCGGCTGTTATGCACCCTTTTTGTGAGCCTTCAAAATCCCAGGAAAAAATGGAAGGCTCGATAAAGGGACTCTTTTTTCTGCCTTTTTGCTACCTTTTTTGAGTCTCTCCCTTTTAGCGGCCATTATCTACCATTCCGTTTTTGCCCGAGACGTGCATTTATTTCAAAACGAGCAGTTAAGATATCAAAAAAGTTTCCTCGTATTCTTTGGCGCGACATTTTACCATTTCTCTGCATTTTTAATGCTAAATCAGAGAAAAAATACCGAAAAAGCTCTGTAAACGATATTTTCCCATTTATACTTTTTCTTCGAATCCCTGGCCACAAGCCAATTGTAGCTCATCAAATTTAATTCGAAATAAAAAAATCTTAGTTTCTTTTTATGGGGTGTCAGTTCGCCCATTAATAATTTTTTTCGCGTGGTTTCGTCATCAGTGACGTAAATTTTATCTATAAAAAAAAAGTTTTTCAGATTTCCCAAAGTACTTCAACCGTTCCCAGAACCTGAGAACTTCTTTTCCGTCACACATTGTTGAAGAAAAGCTCAAATGGACATTTCTTTTGGAAAGAACGAGATCCGGACCCGGACTGTTTGAATAATTACGACGGGACAATCGACCATGTTCGCAAGTGACGGTCGTCGAGGAAATTTGAGCTTTCATAACACAGTGCCGCCCAGCTGATTGCTCTTTGCTCTCCCTTCTTTACCTTCTTCGTTTTGTTTTTAGTTTTCATCTTGTATAATAAAAAACAACCCCATATTTCTTTATCGTTCACCAACCTCCAGCCGATTTAGCTCAAAAAACAAAAAAATTTTCTTCGAAATTCCGTCTAATCGAATGTAAAAAAAAACAAGCCTTAAGAGTTCAAGTTTTAAAAAATGAAATTTTTTTGATAAAATATTCAAGACCAGAACTCGCCAAAAACAAAAATCTTTGAGAAATAGGATTAGTGCCGCCTGATGAGGAAGAAGCGGTGATAATGCGCCTTTTGCGAAGAGAGATGACGGGTTTCGAACGGCTGGTTCCTTGTTTATTTTTTTGTTTATTTTTTCCCCACGGGTCCATCATGCTAATCTCGACAGATTAGAAGGTATCGGCGCGGCGATCGGAAGAGAACAGTGGCACCAGACATTCCTGCTTCTTCACGGTCTCTCTACCTCTCTTTAAAATCATACTTTTTTTTTGAAAGGCTCCAGCAAGTTTTATTACAGAACCGTTTTCATTACATATTGTTTCTTAATATTTTATTCAAAGAATTTTAATCCTGCTCGAAGATTTTTCTTCGTATTTTTTTCCGAATTTTTTTACAGATTTTTGAAACTTTTTTTCATAAATTCTGTCAAATTATTTACGATCCCGATAGTAACTAGTTTTATCTGAGATGTGAAACCAATTTTGCTCCAATCAGACTTCCTCCCTTCCAAGATCAAAAAAATAGTCCGTCGGAGATTCGTTTGGCGTTCAGCCAAACTCGACTCTTCTCTTACTAAATCGAACCAAATGAAAAGTATGTGAAAATCGGTTAAAAATTTTTTTGTAATGGAAGAAAAAGACAGAAAAAAATTTTTTTGATTGTTTGAAAAAAATCAAATTGATAAAATTTTTTTAAAAAAACTTCCCACTCCACTGAAAGCTCGTTATGAAGTAACAATCAAAGTTTTGAACCGAAAGAGGTTCACTTATAACTTTCTGGACCAATCCGGAAGCCCTTTTTGAGGGGGAAAGAGCTCTTGGCGCTCATTCCAGCCCTGTTTGTTTTGACTGTGCTTTGTGTCTCAGGATTTGATCCTCCGATCCGGAAAAAAGCGCCATTCAGTCAATCCAAGCGGTCATCCGATCCTCGTTTCAATCTCCTCTTCCTTTCTCTTTTTCATTTTTTTTTCGCTTTCTTTTGTTCTTGGTGACCCGACTACCGTGTACCTGATCACTCATATAAAGCCATGAGATTCTCAATTACTGTCTTATAACTTTTGAAGATAGTTGTTTTATTTAAACGCTTTCGGTCCAGTTTGGCAACAGCAGGAGGGTAGTTATACATTTTCTGACGATGAAAAAAAATTCGGAGAAGTTTCGCACAAACTTTTAATTATTCTCTATTAAAAAAAGGACTCTTTAAAACATCGTTGTGAGTATAATACGAAAAAAAACTCAATTGCACTTGAAAATCGGCAAAAAAGCAGTTTTAAAGTTTCGTCTGCTGCTCACGTTTCTAGGCCAGTTTTTTTCCAGCTTTTATATATGTTATTAAGTTTCTAAGCGAGATCTTTTTACATCAGCAAAATCGTGTTCAGACTTGATTTTCGAAAAAAGATATAAAAATCTTAATTCGAAAACCAGATCTTTTGCAAAAAATGTTTTCTCCTTTTCCTGAGATCAGGAGAGAAAAAACTATCCCCAGTCAGTTTTTTGCACCGAAAGTTCTTCCGATTCAGGTCAGGAGCATGAGATGGGTTGTGCTGACGTCGCTGCTCGTCGCAGTCGCTGGAATCGCGACGCGAACCGTCGACTGGTGCGAATACTGGAGATTCCTCGGTCGCGACCACATGCGTCCGGAGTGCAACGGGATGCTGCGACTACGGCTCTCGCGACGAAGAGGTAAATCAACTTTCATATTTTGAGAGGTGAAGAAAAAAAAAAGCGAATCGATTTAAACAATAAACAAAATCGTATCCGAGTGGAGCACTTTTCAACTCGAAATTTTTTCCCGCAGTCTTTAGTTAGCCTCATCAGTTGAAAATACACTAACAAATCTGAGAGGACACACAGAATATCGATAGGCCAGGTTGAGTTTCGCTTCACTACTTTGTGAATATCTGGGTGAAAAGTATTTCTACTACTTTTTTTCTTAAATCGTTGTAATATATCGATAGGCTATATCGACGATAACACTTTGAAAACGTTTACTTATTTCGAAAAGAGTAGAACTCAAAATACTAATATTCTGAAAATGTCCTTTTTTATCCTCTTTTATTGTTTCAGCGTACGAATCCATACAACGACCGGTTCCCATTATCCCATATAAGAGCATCGTCGAAGTGAGGCCTTTCTCACAGTCGACGATTTTCGGCAAGTCTATTTTGTCAATTTACCTTGCCCAGTTTCAATTAAGCTACTGATAAAGAGCAAAAATCTCAGGCTCCTGTGGCGCAGAGCATTCGAATTGTCGCGACTCTGGACTCTGTGTCGGCGGACATCTTTGCGTCGATCGCTCCGGCTATTGCTGCGCTAGAAAAATGTTCGTAGATTTGAAGATGTATTTTTGGAATAATCTTTCAGGAAATTTGCCAGTGCAACTTTTTTTTTTCTTAAAAATTTTCAAGTTTTTTGTAATCTTGAAAAAAGTCCAAACCAAACTGCAGAAGACAGAACTCGTGTCCGACGACAACTGTGCTGACGACGACTTGCGCGGCTCGGACTCCGATCAGCTGGTGCTCGACGGACCTCGACTGCTCGCCAGCCTTCGGCGTCACGCACAGGAAGGCCTCAGCCTTCGTCTCCAACTCCTACCTCGCCCAGCTGTCTCTTTCAAAATGCTGTCCCACTTCCTGCGGATACAACGTTTGCGTATGAACAGAGCTCCAGGCTCCAGTCTCGATTCCCACGAAAACTGTTGGGACAAGTTACCTTCCCTTCTCATGAACTTGTACAAAGCTGAGTGAACCTAACACAGACATCCCTTTGAAATTTCTTTCTCTCAAATTCTTCGTTACCCGTTTCATCCTACCTTCTTCCGAACAGATCTCCAGAACCTTTAGTTGCTTTAAACAGAGTTCAATTATGATTTCCCTCACTTAGACTCATTCATTTTCATCGTGGCTTTTCGCTTTTCATTATTCGAAGAAAAAATTCAAGTTTCGTAATATTAGATAATTGTTAAAATGTCTTTGTCCATCAAGTATTGTCAACGTTGCAATCAAAAGCGCATAATTCAAATAAAGCAATTGGCTAGAATTAAAAAAAAAAAGTCCGAATTCAAAATATGTTCTAAAAGGATAACGAAGTGAATTTCCACAAAGAAAGGCATCCGGTAATCAAAAAAGAAAAGAAAGATTTTTCAAGCAGATCAGAAGCCATTAGAACAGCATAGGAGTCACAATACAAGTAGCTTAAAACTGAGCCGCGAAGGATTTGAACAGAAAAATTGCTAGAAGAACAGCTTGGAAGACTCACAAGAAGCCGTCCATCTCGCTCTCGACTTCGAAAATGCCGCTTTCGCTGTCGGCCACTTCGAACTGTGGTCTTTCCGAGGCTGGTTCAGGAGACTGAAAACTAAAGTCCTCATCTTCAAAAAAAAAACATCCCAGCAGCGCTTATAAAGCTTGGAGCTATTGGACCGATTCTCCGCTTTTCCAGTTCCTTTCGAACGAAATTTTACAAGAGATGGAAATCCTGGCATGTCTGCGCTCTCTTTTCTCTCACTCTCTTTTTGTGATACTGTCTCTGTTTTATGACCGCGCCGGTGTGAGAAAAGAGGTCAAGCCGGTTTGAAATCACCATTTTTTCAGAGAGACAAGAAGATGAAAATTTGATCAAGCACTCACTGGAACTACGACGATCCGACTGTCGTGATCTGGTCCAATCTCGTAGCTGAATGTTCGGTAGGCCTCAATATTCTGCAGGCACTTCGAGAACCTGAAAAAGTCCTCAGCCTCTTTTTTTAAAGGAAAAAAGTACCGTAACCGACGTCCTGGAGGAATATAGATTATGTCACCACGAGAAACGCCGCGAGCCTTGTCCTCGATCGAGCTGAGTTCGTTGCAAGACGCCGACTGAAATTGTCTCATAGAACTCCGAAAGTTATTTTTTGTTCTTGTTATTTATTCAAGTTCTCTGAACCTTGGCTCAGACTTTTCTTCCATTCACTCGTATATTGTTGACTAGAACTATGTTGAATCTTGATGGAAAAAACTTTTTTTTTTTAAACTTATGCCGAATGTTTGGACAACTATATAGACTAGAAATTCGCTTTTCTTCGAAAACTTCTCGGAAACTAACACTGCTGGCGAAGCACTCCTCTTCCACCGTTCCGCAGCCCTTCACCAGCACCATTATCGAGGCGCACTCCAAAACCGGTAGGACTGCTTCTTCGCAATTTTCCAGAGTCACCTGCAGTCGGAAAAATTATTGGAACGCCAGCAAACTTGAAATTGACAATATTAAATCGCGCAAAAACTTTAAACGAGGTTCTTATACAATTAAAATCGATCCATTTTCTTCAAAACGATTCCTATTTGGAATAAACTTACATCCAAATATCAGTTCACCCTTCCACCTAATTCTTTGAAAAAATTATTGGTTGTTTTTACCTCGCAACGATTTTTTTACCTCTATTCCACCAAGACTTAACTGTTCTCAATTTTTTTACTTCAACTTTTTTTCTTTATTCAAATTGTAGATCAAAGTGAACTCGTTGGGGTTCACACTGATCTGTGAATAAAATTATTATTATTAAGATCCAGAGTAAAATATGGTGAGCATTTAAGTTTGGAAATTTTTATTGCAATTGCACAAACAATGTTAAAAGAAGTTTTTCACAGTCCCTACTTGCTCAAAATTACGATTTTTGACATAAAACTTGGAAATTTCTTGCTTTTGACAGTTGATCTTGTTGGCAAAAGATGAGAAAATTGTTGCATTTCATGACTCCGAATTACTAATTTTGGAAATTAGTAGAATTTCTTCATCTCAGAGCTTTGGAAAAAAAAATCAAGCGTGAATCACAACCTCTATACAACCTCGAAAATAATTTCCATTTTTCGAAGTCTCACAGTTATTTTGTGTAGCTGGAAGTCTTTGCAGCCATCCGGAGAGTACTCTTCTACAGAAGGGAACTGTTCGAGACGTCGCGGCGGTACGAGATACTCTTCGGGTGACGTCATCCGGTAGTTGAGCACCTCGAAAAAAAAGCATTGTGGCAAAGGAAAGCGTCGGGAAACCTCGCAGAGAGCGTCTCGGTCTATGAACTTCGGCGTCATCGCTGCCCGGATCGTGTTGTTGGAGCAACCGACACATTCCACGCATTCTGAAGCGACCGAAGGTCTTGATTCTGAACAGAGTGCAAACCTCCGCTCAGATAAGCATGGAGCTCTTCGGCGGCGTAGTAACAGCACTCTCCAGGCTCGAGGATCATGTGGTTGAGCAGGAGAGGCGAGAAGATGCCGACGTCGCCAGGGAAGTCGACGGACATCTTCCGAATCACCGCCACCGTCTCTTCTTGCAAGCACCCTCTCACTGAACTCGGTTCGTTTTCCGAAAGTTTTGCCGAAACGAACCTCCGTCGTCGAGGGATGTCATGAGGTTTTCGGTGAGGTCTTCCACCTTCTCGGGATAGTCGCGCGCCATGTCCATCATGTGTCTGAAGAATATAAACTGCGATTCAAGTATTTTCCAGAAATGATTAATATAATGACTCTTCCATATACTAGATAGATTTTTTTATAAATGAAACCCTGAAGCTTCAGCTATCCGCAGTCACTAACGTACAATCTTTCTTCACCATTTTGATAGTTCAGTGAGTGAGAGACTAGTTCATGACTAAAGGCGAAATATTTTCAGGGCGTTTCTTCCTGAAATCGTGACAAAAAACTCTATGATTTCGTTTACATACAGTACTGGCCATAAAGGTATTTCAAAGTGGTTATTCGAGCATAACTTCTCTGAAAGGGGGCTCAAATGACTTGAAACTTTGCAAAAAAATTTCAAATAGCTACGCAGTAACTCTTTCACGGAAGAAAAAAACTCATTTTGCATAAGTCAGACCGGATTTGGGAGCAAAAAAACCAAAAAAATCGTGAAAAATCAAGATTTTTTTCTCTTGAGATTCGAAAAAAATCATATCTTCGAAGAAACTTCGTTTTCGAACCAGAAACTTTTTTTCCCCAGTAAAACAAGTCTTCGGCTTTCCAAAAAAACCTAATCAGCCCCTCACCAACCCGATAGTAAGAGCGTAGTGACTTTTTCTTCGGAAGGCCCTTGCGTTTTGACGCCTCCTCATTCAAATGGACTATACGAGGTCATTATTGTTTGAGAACACCCTGTATCATGTTGAAGAACTTTGAAACACCCTCAAAAATAGTTTTATACTAATTTCTTCAGCTTTCTCACTTTATCTGCTCTCCAAAACTCACTAACTTCACTAGGACCGATTTTGAAACCTCTGATTTGAAGCGGTTATGCTCCTTTTTCAAAATCAGAACATTCTCGATTTCTTATTTCAGATTTCAGAGCTTCTTCAGAATCTTGATAAATAAAAAAATAAAAAGAAGACCCACTGTGTTTTGCTTACTTATTCAAAAAGATATAGTGAGTTATACTGAGTTGCTTAAAGTTCTCAAAACTTCGTTTCAGCAAGTGTTGCTTAGAGGGCTCCAAATCTTGTGGAAGATGATAAAAACCCCTTTTTTCACATTTTTAAATGTTTTAGATCATGAGATGAATTTGTAACTCCTCATTCTAGCTCTCAAATCAAAGATAGGCACTGTAAAAAGTTTCTTTAAACTTTATGGGAAAATAAGTTTTTGATCTTGTGAAACTAATGCTTCAGCAAAAAAGTTAGCAGTCTTCAGGAAGTGGTAGCCTGCAAGTTAGCCATTATTTATCTTCAAATTCACGATTGAAAAGCGATTGACCAGATAAAAACTACTTTGAATGCCCGAAAGTCCAGAAAAACTGTTCAAATCAGAGGTTTCAAAATCGGTCCTAGTGAAGTTAGTGAGTTCTGGAGAGCAGATAAAGTGAGAAAGCTGAAGAAATTAGTGTAAAACTATTTTTGAGGGTGTTTCAAAGTTTTTCAACATGATACAGGGTGTTCTCAAACAATAATGACCTCGTATAGTCCATTTGAATGAGGAGGCGTCAAAACGCAGGGGCCTTCCGAAGAAAAAGTCACTACGCTCTTACTATCGGGTTGGTGAGGGGCTGATTAGGTTTTTTGGAGAGCCGAAGACTTGTTTTACTGGGGAAAAAAGTTTCTGGTTCGAAAACGAAGTTTCTTCGAAGATATGATTTTTCGAATCTCAAGAGAAAAATCTTGATTTTCACGATTTTTGGTTTTTTGCTCCCAAATCCGGTCTGACTTGAGCAAATGAGTTTTTCTTCCGTGAAAGAGTTACTTCGTAGCTATTTGAAATTTTTGCAAAGTTTCAAGTCATTTGAGCCACTTTCAGAGAAGTTGTGCTCGAATAACCACTTTGAAATACCTTTATGGCCAGTACTGTAGAAGCAAAACGTTGGTTCTTTGGGGAGGATCTGTCTGCTCTGACTTCCTTTCTATCCCCGGGTCATAGTCTACTCGTTAGGGTGGACTAATTCCCGTTTTGGTTATTCTGCTGCTTTCGTATTCTGAACTATTATATTTATTATTTTCTAACAGTATGCAGTGAATAAACCTATGATCTGTGTAGCCAGCTTAATGTGAAACTCAAAACATACCTGAAGCAGGTGGCAAGGGCGATACGCGATTTCTTATGTTGCGAGGAGTCCTTATCCAATTTCTGGCACTTTTCCAAAGCGAGAATGGCCGTCTTCAACTTGAGACAGTGCTTCTCGCCGAGCAACGAGCACAACGAAGGGAATTCTGGGATGGGGCCGTGAGCCGAGCCAGGAAAGAGCAAGGAAACCTTCCAGGTTTTGGAGTATTTCGTTGGCTGGACGGAAGCCGCACAACAACTCGAAACGTGTCAGAGCGTAGGCCAACTCGGGCTTGTGGTTCCTATCCGGATAGTGGAGCGGGTCTCTTGCGTGCAAGATCGCTGCCTGCTCCTCAAAAAGGAAAACTTCATACCGGAAAAAACCCTTTTTTCCAAAATTCAAAAAAAGTCTCCAGCCGTTAGATCTATTTTGCACAGTTGGCTAGCTTTAGTTCCTACTAATATAACTCTCTTTTTTGAATATCTTCCTATCGAAATCACAACATTTTCATATTTTTAACCAGAACTTTAGAAAAAATTTGAGGCGATTCCCGCCTAGAAAAAGGAAAAGCTACGGCCACGCCTCCGCGTATGCGAAAGTTCCTCAGTTGGTGGGGTGAACTGATCCCGCAATTTACCTCTATCTTTACCTTCTCCGGTAAACCACTTATTCCCCTGTTGTTCTGCACCTGACAAATCCAAAGAGGAAATTTCACCTAATCGACTTTCAGATTTTTCTTTTGCTTTAGATTTGTATATCTGGAGAAAGTCTATAGAATCTAAAGGCGGACAGGCTTGGAATAAAGCAGAAAGCTGTTCTCAGAGCTTTTGTAAAGGTCTCAAAAGCCACAGAAAGCACTTATCAATAGACGAAACCCTCCATGGGATTTCCATGAGAGCAAAAAACGTAGAAATACCTTAGTCGGATGAACCTGCAAGCTCAGCGTTGTCCGGATCGACATAATCTTCATTATGAAGGGCAAATGAATGTTCTCCTGGAAGAAAAACCATTGAAATCCTCAACAAAATAGACTGCGAAGGCTTTTGCATTAACGAACGAACCTTGACATTGTTATTGCTCAAGTAAGACGCAGACTGGCTCTTGGCGATGTGAGACGAGAGTTTCGTGGAGCAAGTCTGGAGACGAGCAGGTCCATCAGGATGCGTTCCCATCCACAACTGAAGAGTCCTCTCGTTTTTGTTTCTGTCTCAAAGTCTGTACCTCGGCGTAGGGAGTGGTGCAGCCAAGTTTGAAGTTCTTGTGGCCGGCGGCGAAAAGTCGCGCCACCTCGCTCTCTCTTCCAAGTTTGCCCCAAGCATATTCCTTGACGTGACACTCAAGCCGCTCCATGTCTCAACCCTCAAATCTCCTTGTTTAGCGGAAATCGGAAGAATAACGACAGAAAGATTCTAGTAGAATGATACACGCGAAGGCGAGATTACTAAGAATAAAAATTATCTACAAAAAATAATCTTTCACAAAAAAATTATTCACATAACTTATGAAAATTGAACTTATGTGACATAAGTTCAATTTTGCTACTTTTGAAGGGAAATTAATGATTAATTGAAATTCGCGAATAGAAAAAAGCAAAAGTGTTTTTTTTTTCCTATACTAACTCTCGAATGTATGAAACCAATACAATTTCCGGCCACAGAAAAAAAATGCTGCTGATCGTTATTCTGTTTCAAACTGAATAGTTCTGCTCTTGTTTCGAAGAAAATTCTCAAAAATGGTATTTTCTGATTGACAATGTTCAGAATAAGAGAGATCTACTGAAAGATGAACTGGACGACAGAAAAGGTGAGAACCAAGGAGAGTAATTGGCAGTGTGAGAGAAAGAGGCGACGGTCGATCAGCTCGCAGCAAAACAGTCTGCCTTCTCGCCACGGCCAGGGCTTCTTCTCGCGAACACACGGCCGTTTCACTTTCTCCATCAATCACCTGCCTCCAATGGAAGCACCTCTCAACTGCCGTCTTTTGCTGACATTCCGACCCACAGTTCGCTATACTGTGAGCGCCTGCCACGCAATTCGTTCAGCTCGTTTTTTTTTGCCGCTACTTTTACTTTCGGTCTCATTTCGCACTAACAACCGTCGGTCGTTTGAAGTCGAGAAGCCACAAAATGATGACGTCAAAGCTACAGTGGGGAAGAATAAAAGAAAGCAGAAAGGAAGAACTGAGGGACTGGGTGGAAAGTTGAAAGAGATCCCACAATTCGGCCGTGTCGGTCGCGCGGAGAAAGATGACCTAGAAGAAAAAGGCCACGCACGGCTTTTCTCCTCCTCTAGCCACTGCCGGACGTTCGTCCAAAGTCCAAGATGACGGCATCTCTAGAAGGACGGCTCCGGGCAGCAAAGTGCGTCGGTAGGGACCAGACCAAACGATCTGACACATTGTTCCACGCAAATGGAAAGCGCGGGTCATGACGGGCAAGAAAACTGGCTAAAGCTGACTTTAAAGTTGCAGATGCGCCATAATGAGGCAGCTGAAATGAAACAACAACAACAAGAGCCAGATATGAATACTGATGAATAACCTAACTATATGCAATTATGCACTAAAAATGGAACTACAGCGGCTTCAATCGATTTGATCTTGTTTTTCGATTCCAATACATCTAAAAGAAAACTGAACGATTTCAAAAATCATTAAGAGCCTTCAGGAAATCGGAACCATTTGAGCTGGTCGACAGGAAAACGGAGCTCAGTTCGGAAAAGTCAACGAATTCGAAGAGAAGAACTGTCCGCTCCGCCCTTCGAAAGACGTCAAGAACTTATCAGCCGGTTCTACTATCTGCAGAACTTGCCTACTATAGAAAGACGGTCCAATCGATCGTCACTGTTACTTTTTTCAAGGCATCCGCCCATTTGGCGAAACCCCTCAAAATCACTGAGTGCAGATCAAAACGTCCAAAAAAGAGTCATCTACTCTAGGAGCGCAAGTCGTACAAACTCCTATAAAAATTTACTTGTTGTGTCAACCACCGCTTGAATATTTCCAAAGAAAACTTCTTCCAGGCAAATGTGTCGAACTCTTAGTTTCTCCTCACCGGATATAGGTAAAACATGACACCCTGGCTAATAACCATAATCAGTTTTGACTAGTATAAAGTTGGCTTGGGAAAAAAAAATAGGAACATCTCTAAAAATTGTGGAAAAAATAAAAAAGGGAAAGAAGGGCTTTTCAAAAAAAAAATATGAAGGTGTGCAGAAAGGTTTCGGAAAAGGTAGAGGCTGAAAAAAAGGTTCCACGTCGTTAGCAGAGGGATTCTCAGACGGTGCAGAGGGGCCATTCTCGGCAATGGTCGGGTCGACGAGAAAAGGGAAATCTTTATCGACTAATCGGATCTGGCCATTGAATCTAGGCTAGTGGCGCGCGGCGAGACTCTTAGATAGTCTCAGTCCAACATCGCCGAAAAAGTTGTAGAATCCAGCGGCAAATAAAAACCTTACTCCAACTTCGATCCAGAGACTTTCGTAAGCAAACTTTCATAAGCGGGACCATATATGCCTCTGATGATTTATAGCTTTATACAAATTTTAAAAAATTTTAGATACCTACGCTCCTGATATCATAAACATGAAACTCCTAGCTTTTTTACACATACGTTTTTAACCGAGATTTTTTTGGTTCACGATTAAGTTCAACCACATGAGCGAGTATTGAAAATTTTCGCCTTGAGATTCTGCTAAAAATTATCTGCCCATGTACTTTCTGTGTTGGAAAATTCGATTGGACTTTCCTTCTTTTTGTTTTGAAATCCTATAAAGGAATCAAAAACGATTTATTAGTACACTTTTTACATTACATTGTATTGCTCGAAATCAAAAGTCAAACGTTGAAGTTGATGTTAGTGTTTGGAAGCGCGCGCTTCAGTTTCTCGTGGACTTTCTCTTTTCCATGGACGCTTTTCAGGTTCTGTAGTTTCAGTTCTTTGAGAGCCCTGAAAAATGTATTTTTTCGATAACAGCACAAGTCGAAAAGGTTTACCACGGTAGCTCTTTCTGTCAAAACAAAAATGAAAAAGAAATGTTGTTGTTTCAAATTCTAAAGAAGCAGATTCTTCGTCACATAACACAAGGCCGTGTTAAAAACGTACGGAAATTTGACGACGTGGGCAAGTCCAAACTCGGTTATTCGCGGACAGGAATCTATTTCGAGCACCTTCAGCTTATCGCCGACAGCGTCGCCCATGGTCTCCAGGCCGAAGTCGTGCAAGTTTTTGCATCGCACAAAATGAACGTCTTCGATTTTGCGAAGATTTTCTGAATAATCAATAAAAGTTTCTCAAGAAAAAAAAACCAATTAAATAAATATAAATAAATATAGATTAGTCACATCTGTTCAGCCCGTCCGGTTTGGCACACTGTATTTTGAAACTGTGCATACACCAATCGCGGTTTTTGCGCGATATCTTCGTTAATAACGAGTTTTTTGTACGAAAAAATGGACAGATTTGAAGGAAAACGCAATGAGAACAATCAATAATACAATCTGAGTTTTAACAATTAACACGCGTTCTCTGAGAAAGTCGATGAATCTGAAGCAAAAATAAAAAGTTTTTTTGATTTGCCTCAAAATGTGATCACGGCTCACACACGTGCTTCTGATTATTTTGCACCAGGTTCCAGGTGGCTCCGCCCCTTTTAAAAGATACTGTAGACAGTAAGCTGAAAAAAATTAATTTTTTTCCTGTTGAGAATTTTCATTCAAAAATGTTTGGAAATGTAAGAAAACACTATTTTGAGTATTTTTTTCAGTTGTAACTTTTTCTAACTCGACTTCTTGGGGGAGAAAAAAATCGAAATTTCCTCAAAAAAACAGCGATTTTTTTCAGTTTTTTTGAGCCATAACTTGAGTAAGAACCCCCTATGGTACGACTTTTTATTTCTGATTATGAAACTAGGGGTTTTTCTTGTTCAAGAAAAAGTAGTACTACAACAAATCCCTGGGGTGGGATAGTTGACCTCCATTCGACCGAAGGTGATCAACTTGAATCGGCTCAAAATTCGAAAA